>JALPQD010000209.1:37348-232348 GCA_023101885.1 Typhlomys cinereus | reverse complement strand
CCAATGTGGTGCTACTACAACCAGAAGGAGCCCAGGTAGTCGGTTACTGTCCTGCAGACAGTCATGCACAAACCCACCCCTTTTCTGATCGCAGCCCCATCTGTGGGCTCCACACCCCATAAGTGGAAGAACAAACATGGCGGCAGAAGATTGAGTCCAGTCTGAAAACAGGCAAGATCTGGCTTCCATCCCAGGCACCACGCCCTGCAAAATCAGTCAGCAAACCCACTGACCAACCAACACACCCAAAGGCAAGCAAGCAAACAAATGATCATCCCCAAGCACATTGGAGCACACTTGTAATCCCGGCACTTGGAAGGTAGATGTATCAGGATGGAGAGATTGAAGCAAGCATAAATTTCTATTTCTCTTTCTCTCTCTCCCTCACATTTTTGTATCCTCTTGCTGTCTCTCCGTCAACATAACTCTTGTTCCCAGCAGAATGGCTGCATTACGTCACAGGAAATTCCACTCTCTGGAAAACACAGTATCGTTTGGCTTGAGGTAGAAAAATGTAAACTGTTAAGTTCCTGCCAAGCATAAATTGAGTGGCTAATGACTGAATCCCTGACACCTCACCCCTGCGCCGGCATCTACGCACTTATCGCTGTCTCGAACAATGCCACTAAAACTGCCATGAAGGACAAGTGGGCAACAAAGGAAAAGCTCGGTGTCACTCAACAGGGAGGACCCAAAAGCAAGTGTGGTCAAGCAGGCCCACCGCTCCTGGGAGCTTCCCTCCCACTCCACCCAGGCCAGCAGGCTGGGAACAGGCCCCAGAAGGAAAAGGGAGGGGCGTCCCTTCATTATTTTTAATCTCCTGGCCGATTTCGTCAGTGCTCAGCAGCATTCTTTCCCAGAGACAAAAGCACGAGTGTGCCTGGGGCTCGGGCGTGGCTGCAGCAGCCCTGATTGCTGAGTGGAGAGCTTGGGTGTCCCAAGTCAAGGAGCTGGGCAGCCCCACCCTTCAGGCCCAGGAGCTCCCCCAAGTTTTTACACATTGCTTCTGATTTTTGCAGGACACTTCTAGTGCGCCAAGATCACTTTAGATGTTGTAAAAAGACAGAGGCATTTAATAAAGAAGGGAAAATAAAAAGGACTTTCTCTTCTGTGTTCTCCTATTTGTGTTTGCTTTTGGGTGGAAGCAAATGTCACACATGCATGAAGGAAGATTCAACCAGACCCTTGTGGCTGGGTGAACCTGTATTCCTGCAAGCCTACTTCTGTCCCCAGCCAGGTAGATCTAGTAATTCCCGCCGAGGAGATCAAGTCTCATCGTGGACAGGAAGATGAAGCTGCCCAGCCCTCCTGGGAAATGGTAAGTCCTGTGTTACATGGAGGGCGGATTCGTGCACAGATAGCAGGACGCTGTGACTACATTCACACATATTCACTCAGCAGATATTTTTATTGACTGCCTACTCTGTACAAACCTGGATCTGTGAAACTCCGTCCTGCCCACAGGAACGAGAACGGCCACCTCCCCAGCAAGCTGCGGCATGCACGGCTGTTGGAGAAGCCTTGCAGGAACAGGGCGGTGCCCTTGCTGGCCAAATGAGCTGCAGAACCAGCAGGCTGTGTGCCCAAGCGACGACGCCTGGGTCTGCCGGCCCTGGGACGATGCTAGTAAGATCCCCCCAGAATGCTGGGGGGGCACTTGCTAGTGCTTGGCCTCCTCTTTCTCCCTAGCTACCATAGTTGTGGGTGCTCGCAGGTACCTGCCCTTCCCCCCAACACTGGCCTGTTGTACCTACCACAGCTCTGCTCGCTGCCCCCACATCTCTTCCTACTGCGTTCAGTATCTGCTGCCATCCTCGGCAGTGTCCGGTGAATCCCGCCTCTTGGCGCTCGGTGAGGACCTTGTAAATGTGGGTTTCATGGACAGACAGTGGGAAGAATGGACCCAAGGTGCCCTCCGGGTGAAGAGAGGAGAGTGAATCACCCGCAGGATTGGAACTATGTGTGGGAGAAAGAAGGAAGACCAAGCCTATCGCCGTCCGATCCTGTGTCCACAAAGCATCCAAGAAGCGGTTTGTCCTGCTGGTGTCACGGAAGCAGGGGATGGATGGGCCCGGGCCTGCCCGGGCAGTGAGGAGGAGGACCGAGCTGAGCCAGTACGCAGGGGGATTGGATGAGGCAGGGCGAGAGGAGGGGAGCCCACTCGAGGCAAGGTGAGAAAAGCGAGGAGCCAGAGCCACTTCCAGAGCGGGAATCTGACTAGATCCGACACTGCTAGAATTCTAGATGCTGCTCTATGAAAGGACATTCTGACCAGCGGTAGGACGAAGACATGCATTATTTTAAAATCCAAGCAAAGCGGGCGAGGTGATGGCACCTGTAACACGGCACTGAGTCAGGAGGGCTGAAGTTTGAAGTCACCCTGGGCTACGTAGTGAGTTCCAGCTACAGTGGGAGGGAGACCCTAAAACAAGTGAAAAACAAAGTCAGTTAATCAGTCAATAAAAAATGTAAACAGGTTTCATTCAGGATATAGAATGTGCTCAGCTTCTGAGCAAACATTGGTCTGAACCTCCGGCCTTTCACTGCTTTGGACGCCTCTCTGGGGGTAAAGCTGCTCTCCAGCACAGGTGGAATTCTCTCTGAGTGGGCGAGGCAGAAGCAGAAGAGTCAAAGTTCTCCTTTGTGGTGTTAAAGATGAGTAAGAATGCATGTGTCTGTGCACTTGTGCACATATGTACATGCATGTGCAATATGTGCATGCACACACGTGTGCATACGCAAGGTGTGTACTTGTCTATATCATGCACGTGTGCATCTGCATGCTTGCAATGCATTTGCATGTTCATCTGTACATGTGTGTATTTGTAAGCATGTGCACATAGTATGCACGTGATGTGAATATTTGTGCATGTGTGTACATACACATACATGCATACATGTGCATGCTTGGGCATGTGTATGCATGTGCACTTGCATGCTGTGTGCACATGTCTGAGGCTTCTCCAGATCTTTTCTGGCGCTAACAATGTCCAGCCGCTGCTCAGTATTAATCTCTGTTAAAACAGTCTCTTTGGTTCAGTAAGCCTGGATTTGAAAAATCCCCCAGCTTCTTATTTACCCAAGAATTGGTGGGGGAAGGGGAGAGGCAGGACAGGTCTCAACAAACCTATTGCCTTGCAGGCAAAGAGCTCATGGCAAAAATGACTATTCAAGTACAGCCGAGTGTGCCAGGTTTTGCATTTTTTTTCCAGAGTGAATTAATTAGTAGTGATGATCTGGGCAAATAGAGGAACTAGAAAAAAAAAAAAAGGCAGAGTAAGCAAGAAAAGTGTGCTGGGAGGGGTGGGGAGGACAGGAGGAGGGAGGACTGCAGATAAAGGACAGGAGGAGGACTGCAGATAGAGGACAGGAGGAGGGAGGATCACAGAACAGAGGACAGGAGGGAGGACTGCAGACAGAGGATGGGAGGAGGACTGCAGACAGAAGACGGGAGGAGGGAGGACTGCAGACAGCAGACAGGAGAAGGGAGGACCACAGAACAGAGCACAAGAGGGAGGACTGCAGACAGAGGACGGGAGGAGGACTGCAGACAGAGGACAGGAGGGAGGAGGACTGCAGACAGAGGACAGGGCTTCAAGTGGAGCAGCAGCAAACTGTGGAGGGAAACGGTTGGTTTAGCTCCATGGTGCATGGAGACTCAGAACTGCTTTCCATGCTCTGGGTTCCATGCTTAGCACCATAGCAAGGAAACAGATAAACCAACAAAGGCAAACAGATGAGGGGAAATGATGGGAAGAACCAAGAAGGGATGTAAGAAGAGCATGGGAAGGGGAAGAATTGATCCAAACAAAAATTTGCTATGTTTTTCAGTTGGCCGAGCATCTGGTCCTCAGTACGCCTTCTAAGGCACACGGAAGATATCTGTTGTTGCACACACCAGCTGATTTCTTTCAATAATTAGCATATTGGGACATGGCCATGACTATGTGATTTGCAGATAGAGGACTCTGAGGGGCAGGAAGTAATTTGCCCAAGGTAACTTTGCCTGGAGGTCGCAACGTGTCATTGATCTGCTTTAGCGCTCTCCTGAAGTCTTCTTCCCCCTGTTTGTGCACGTGATCTTAGCGTTCTTTCGACCAAGGCTGAGCCTCCTGGGGCCAGCAGTAGGTTTCCTGTCACTTTCTTTTCTCAGCATCTCAGTGGTGTGTTCCGGCCCCCAAGTTTTCCAGCATAAAGGGATCCCTTTCCTGATGTGTGGCTGAGGTTGCTCCCCTTTCCTACTTGGAAGTTATTTGAATCAGACTCCGTGTCATAGGTCCGCCATCCCAGCCACTCTGGAGGCTGGGGCAGGAGGATTGCAAATTCAAGACCTGTCTGGACTATCAAGTGTGTTCAAGGTTTGCCCGGGCCCCTTAGGAACCTTGACCCCAAACAAAAAGTAAAAAGAAGGCTGGGGATAAAGCTGAGCAGTGGGGCACTTTCCTCGCATGTGTGAAGCCCTAGGTTCAATTTCTGGTACTGCAAAAAGCAAGCAAACACCAAAAATACTATCTGCATTTCTTCTAGGTCTATGAAGTGAAGTTAAGACCTCTTTTTAGAAGTGTTTACTTATGAGGGGGAGGGGAAAGCAGGAGCATCAAAGCAGACACACTCTTGTCTGGGCATGCGTGTGAAGGTCAGATTACAGGCCCCCTTTGGGGGAATCTGAATTCAGAGCCTCATGCTCCTGAGGATCTTTACTGAAGCTCCTGAGGGGCTTTATGGAGACCCTCCCACTCCCTTGTCCCCATGTTGTTGAAGACAAGGGTCTCACTGCGAAGCCCAGACTGGTTTGTACTAGCGATCCTCCTGCCCCCGTCTCCTGAAAACCGGGGTTCCTCCACTGTGCGGCCGCACCCGGCACCGTTTTGCCTTCGTTAGGTAAAACACGATTAAACATGACCAACCAACTTCTGTTTCTCTTTTTGCAGTGTTGGGTTTCTGGGTCAGAGAACAGACCATTCGCTCACATAGTTGTTTTACTGTTGATTTCCCACAGGGAAATGGTTCCACAGGATGTGGGTGAGGGAGACCCAGCTGCATCCTGCGGGCACAGGGATGGACCCCAGGGCACAGCCTGACGTGGCTGGGATCTGCCTCCCTCCCCCGCTGAAGATCAGGGAGAGACCTTTGCCCTCTGGAGTAAACACAGACCCTCTCAGGCAAGGAGCAAGATCTTTGAGGTTTAATCATCCCTTGGAATGTAGACGAATGGCTTTGGGTTTATCAGATTTAGAAAACAAAGTCAAAGTACTCTGGGAGTCATTCTTTATAGTATGTGGCTTAGAAAGATCCAGAAGGATCTTGGAACTCCAGGGGCGATGATTTTTCAACAATATATGATGATTTAACCAACACTATAAACAAGGAGAGCATACACCATCTATTAAGAAATTGGCAAAAGAATCTAAACTGACAACTTATAGAATAGGAATTCCAAAAGACCCAAAGCATTTCAAGTCACTCACCGGATTACTAGTAATTAGGGAAAATGAAATTAAAGTGAGTGCCAACCACACATTCTGAAACATTTTCCAATATTAAAGACAAAACAATGCTAAATGAAATATTATGCTGTCAGGTTGTAGGAATTTGCAAAGAAGTAAACAACATGAGCTCCCTGTAGGAAATACCACGAATACACAAATCTAGGCCTGTATGCAGTACATGCATGAAGCCCCAGACTCAGGAGGCTGAGGTAGCCTGGGCTATATAGTAGCCTGTCTCCAAAAATGAAACAAACAAACAAGATCAATTTTTGTCTAGGGTTGAGGCAACTGAGGGAGGTAGACAGGGGGCGTCACAGTTAGCCTGCATGGATGCTGAAAACTTCACAATAGAATAGTATAAGAGCACAAGGGGTTTTATTCTGGCTCATGATGCTTGGTTACAGTTGCTTGTTCGGCTTGGCAGGAATGCACACACCAACGCTAAGGGGCCACGAGAAACTGGCCACACCGTATCTACGGGACTGCTGAGAGAGAGGCAATCCTTACTTGTCACACCAGCATGTCTGGCCAAGTAAACCGAAGGATGCCAACTTCCCCAGCCATTTTCCTCATCTTATTCACCTGTCCAGGGACTAGTCCCACCCACCATGGACTCGGTCTTCCCCATCAAAGCTCAGAGCTTAACTCAACTACTAGTTTCTCCCAGCAGTGCCCAGAGCTCAGAACTTTGGCTGTTGAGTTGACACCACTACATAACTATGACAAAGAGTAAGGCGAGAAAGCCTCTTTTTAAGGTAATAAAAATTGGGGCCAGGAGATGGGCCAGTGCTTGTTGAGCAAGCATGAGGACTTGAATTAGAGTCGCAGAACCCACATAAAAGCCAGAACTGCAAATTCTCAGAGCTGGGAGGTGGAGACGCAAGGATTCTTAGGGTCTGCTGGCCAGCCAGATTGGCTAAACACAGCAAACTCTAGATTCAGTGAGAAACTGTTACAGTTATTTTTCCTTCTGCTATGAGACTTAAGGGAGAAAGGGGATTTATTTGGCTTAGTGCTGCAGAAGGAATATTGACCAATATGGTGGAAATCACATAGTAGAAGATATGGTTTGAGGAAAAAGCAGGAGGCTCATTGAGGTCATCTCAGCCATCATGAAGACAGAAAGAGCAAGAGCAAAGCGGGAGGAAGTAGGGCTGGGCTACCAAATATCAAGGTCCCCCGACCCCTAACCCTGTGAGCTGCCCTCCAGCAAGGCTCCATCTCCTAAAAGTGATGCAACCTTCCCAGACATTGACTAACAAACACCAGCTAAGGATTCAAACTCATGAGCCTGTGGGGGACAAACCATGGCGGAGACCCCGTCTCAAAAAATAAGGTTGTGAATGATGGAGGAAAATGCCCTGGCTTCCACAGGTTTGCAAATGGCACACACAGCTGCACACGCTTGTACACACGCATGCATCTGCACATACGAACCCAATAAAACAAAATAAAATACAACCTTTAAAGTAATAATCTGGGCTGGGCTGGAGAGGTGGCTCAGGGGTTAAGACTCTACCTCTCAAGCAGTAGGTCATGAGTTTGAATCCCAGGTCCCAAGTAAAAATACCAGGCAGAAATGGTGGCCTGCACTTCTGGCCCTGGTGAGCAGAGCCTGGGAAATCCCAGAGTGGAGCAAAACAGAGGTAGAAGCATCCAGGGTGATTCCTGAAGTCACCCTTCTGTAACAGAATGTAGTGATTGAGGCTCAACTCTGCAGATACACATTACTTCTGCTTCGGGTTGTTTTTAAGGGACTGAGACAGAGACCGTATGTACAGCATGGTGCCCGTGACTGACAAGTCTATTGTGCACTTGAAGCTTGCCAAGAGCAGATTGTATTTCTACCACACATAAAAGCATTTGCAGGTATGACTTGCTTAATGTGTTTGTTACTTGACTGTACTAATCATTCTACAATGCCTATGTATAGAAAAAAAACATGTTTATCCCTGAAATATGAGTTCAGTGTTTATTCGTGAAGTATATGATAAAGTATGAAGCTTGAAGAAGAGTCAAGAGAAGGGGAAAAGGAAGGAATGAGGGAAGAAAGAAAGAGAAAGAAAGAAAGAAAGAAAGAAAGAAGGAAAGAGAGAGAAAGAGTAAGAAAGAAGGAAAGAGAGAGAAAGAGTAAGAAAGAAGGAAAGAGAGAGAGAAAGAGAGAAAGGAAAGGGAGGGAAGTCAAGAGATACCATTTTTTGTTTTTCACCAGATGACTAGGAAGTAAAAAGTCTGACTATTCTAAGAATTTGCAAAGATTTGGAGAGATAGGAACCTATTGTACTCCTAGGGTGGCGAAAGCCAGTTCATGTTGGAAAAAACAATGAATCAGCAGTATGTGATAAGATAAACTTATTTGGCATCCCAATGCATCCCTCTAGATGAAAAAAAGAGATGGCTCAGGGTTTAAGCCTCTGCCTCACAAGCAGAGGCACCTGAATTTGGATCCCAGATCCCACGCTAAGAAAAAATTAAAAATTTTAAAAAAAGAAACAAACAACAACAAAAAAAACCACAAAGCAACAACAACCACCAAAAAAAAAAACCCCTTAAAGTTTAGGAGGTATACACAAAAAAGACACATTAGTAACCATGGTTATTGAAAACCTTATTCGTGAGAATGAAAAATTTAAACTTCTTAAAAATGTGAACTATGAACAAGACAGAGCCTTGGGCATCCCAGAGCAAAGCCAAAAGGAGTGATCCATAATGACTCCTGAAATAAATAGATCCTATCTATACAACAGAACAGATGAAAAAGGATGAAATAGAGTGCTCGTATCAACAGGGGCACACTCACGCACACAGTGCTGAATGTCAAAGATCAAGTCTTCGAGTCAAACATACACATGCTGTTTATGAAAAAGCTACAGATCAATGACATCTTTACAATCATTTAACATGTAAAGTGTGGAAATATGTGTGACAATGGCAAATTGTGAGCTCAAGATGGTGGTTATCTTCGGAAAGAGGAAGAAGATAGAAGAGGTACCCAGAAAAGATCAATTATATTCTTCCTTGCTCCTGTGTGTATGTGTGTGTGAGCACGTGTGCACACACGCATGCATGCATATGTGTATGTATGTATCAGAGAGCACTTCAGTGTGTGTGCCTGTGGAGGCCCAAGTGTAACATCGGGAATCATCTTGCATGCTCTAACTCCTTATTGTTTTGCTCTGGGGTTTCCCAGACTCTGCCTTCCAGGGTTGTATTATAAGTTGCCACCATATCTGTCTGGAATTTTTCTGATCTGGGAATCTGAACTCATGTCCTTTTGCTTGTGAGGCAAAGGTTTTAACTCCCAAGCCATCTCTCCAGTAGAGGTTTGTTTCTTTGAGATGAAATTAATAAGAATTTTTGGAAGGCGTGTACAACTGTTTTACAATGTTATCTTTACTTTTTGACACAGTTGAAATTTTTCTCAATACTGAAGACAAAGAAAGTACATTTTATGTTGTCAGGCTGTGGAGTTTGTACAGAGAATGGGAAGAAGGGAACTCAGCGGCACTCCAGAAGTCAGGGCCCAGAGATGTTGCTTCGCTTTCTGCTCGTGTCAGAGTAGAAGTGGGAGGACACAGCGACAGTGCAGATGTTGATGGATAGGAAGGTACTGACTGCAAGCACAGACTTCATCTTTATCCTGGGAACTGCATGGCTCATATCTGGTTGTAGAAGCACGTGTAAAACTCTTCATACATGATGCCTTGGATGGAGGTACATGCATGTGCATGAGTGTGAGCATGTGCACATGTGTACGCATGTGTGGACGAAGTTTCTCTATGTATCTCAGGTTGGCCTGAAACTTGCTCTATAATCCAAGTTGATTCTAACCTTATGCATCCTCCCGCCTCAGTCTTCCGAGTGCTATAATTACAGGTGCGCACTATTACATCCAGCCAGCCTACGTTCTGCAGGGTAGGAAGGCCCTGAAACTAATGATCCTTATTTAGAAACTGCCTCAGACATTCGACAGTATAGAAATATGTGTGTGACAGGAGATTTTAGCAAGATGACCTCGATGACCCTGGAAATCCAGAGAAAAGCCTTGAGGCAAGTTATCAGGGTTGCTATGAGGACAGCAGGGCACAGGATTAACACAACAGAGTTGAAAGGTCATCTCAGACGTTGGTTACTGCTGATTGTGAAAATTCTCTGGAGCCTGGATTATGTACCTGAAACACATTAGATGGTTGGTTTGAAAGGTAAATATTTTTCACCCGCAAATGACATCCTATTAATTTTATTTTCTTTTTCAGTCTATTACATTGGAATGCTGCTTAACCATTATTCCTGGTATTCCCCTTTTTTAAAAAAGTATTTAATGTGTGTGTGTGTGCGCGTGTGTGTGCGCGTGCACACGCATCCCCCTGTGGAGGATGAAGGGTAACTTTGGGAATCATCTTAGATTGCTTCTACCTTCTTCCTTCTTCACTCTGTGATTTCCCAGGCTCCACTCACCAGGGTTGGAAGTGCAGGCTACCTGTTTCCGCCTGGTGTTTTTACATGGGACCTAGGATTTGAACTCAGGATCTTCTCTTGTGAGACAGTCTTAACCCCTGAGCCAATCCGTGGTACTGCTCTTCAAAGGAGTGTGTCTACTAACTGTGTAACTACAGTCACAGATAATGCTGGCTCCCTTGGTGGCACAGGCCTTTCAAGCAACCCTGGTTTTCGTAGGTCCCTACAATGCTGTGATATCCGGATGTTAGTGTGCTTTGCAAATGAGACAACCAAGAGTCAGAATAATTAAACTCAGAATCCTCCAGCTCTCGAAAGCCAGAGCCAAAATGTGGTTCTGAACTGGCGGCTCCTCAGCATTCAACAGAATCTTAGACTCCACCCAACTGCAGTGTGACCATATTCCTGAATGTGTGTTTTTCACATCTTTCTCTTTGTTTATGTTTTAACTATATTACTGTTATTGCATGTGTTTGATGTGTGTGCGGGTACACACATATCACGGTGTGCATGTAGAGGCAAAAGGACAACTTCGTGGAGTTGATTTTCTTCCTCTACCTTTACATGGGTCCCAGGGATTGAACTCAGGTCTTCAGGCCTGAATAGCAAGCACCTTTAACCACTGAGCCATTTCGCTGACTGTGTTCATTTATTTATTTGTTTTTTTGTTTTGTTTTTTATTTATTTGTTTTTGAGCCATGGCTCACTGTATAGTTCAGCTATCCTCAAGTTGACTGTATAGCCAGCATAGGATCTTTTTTTTTTTTTTTTATTATTTATTCAATTGTGTGTGTATGCGTATGTATGTGTGTGTGTATGTGTGTGTGTGTGTGTGTGTAGAACCACAGGCGAATTCAGGAACTACCATGGACGCCTCCATCTCCTTGTTCACTCTGCCCCGGCATTCACAGGCTCCGCCCTACCAGGACCAGAAACACAGGCCGCCCCGGCTTCCGCCTGGCGTCTATACGTGGGGTCTAGGATCAGAACTCGGGACCTTCCGCCTGCAAGGCAGAGGCTTAACCCCTGAGCCACCTCTCCAGCCCCAGCATAGGATCTTGAATTAAGAATCCTCCTGCCTCTGACTCCAGATGCTGGAATCACATGTGTGTGCCTCCACATACCAACTCATGCACGTTCAAGAGAGCGTTACTGAGTTTTCCAGTCTCAAGAGAAAGCTTAGGGAAGTCAGTTTTACTTTTCTTAAAAGATTTTTTACATTGACTTATACTTATTTGTCATGTGCTCTGTGTGTGAGCAAACATGCGCGTGCACGTGCGTGTGTTAGGTCAGAGGACAACTTGTGAAAATTCATTCTCTTCTTCCATCATCTGGGTTCTGAGGATCAAACTCAGTACGTCAAGCTTAGTGGCAAGTACCTTGATCTGTTGAGACACCTTGACAGTCCTAGAAAGGGAATTTTCTCTAAGTTCTGCAAAGGTGCCTCTGGAAATCCTCGGTTGCTACTTGCGGGTCATATGTTGTACACATTGTCTTCCCTTATTCGTTGACAATAGGAGGCAGATTCTGGAACCTGGCAGGATGAACAGGAATGGGGGGGGGTTTGAAAATACCATGGGAGGCTGGAGGTGTAGTTCAGTGGAAAGTGTACACTTAGCATGTGCAAGGTCCTAGGTCCCGTGCCCAGCCTCTCTCTCTCTCTCTCTTTCTGGAACATTCCTTCGTGTGATACCCAGCATGCCTGTAGCTCCCATTGTGCCTCAGTTTCCTCAGGAAGGAAACGGCCTGGTCACGTCCAGAGCCCGCGTGAGGATCCCCAGCCAGGCTTGCAAAGCGCTCCCGGGTTGTCTGATGAGATCCCGCTCCCGATTCTGACCCATGTGTCATTAGGGTCACATGGAGAGGCCGGTGGGCTCCTCATTCTGCAGCTTCCTTGTACTTTGGACACAATGTGCCCACTTTCCCCTCTGTTCCTGGCTTCTGGGGAGGACGGTAGGGGAGGTCACAAGGGCAAGGAGAAGCAGATGAAGCAATCTCGAGGCTGGGTGACTCAGGAATCTCCCGGCGGCTGGCAGATCCTTTATTCACCAGGGCCGGCCCTCCCAGTCACGTCTGAGAACAGCTGCCATTTCTGCTGGGGCTGCTGAGGAGTGAGAAGGGACACGTATCCATGTCCCTGTGGGAGAGGCCAGGACAGAATGACATCATGGAGCAGCAGGTCGGCTGTGACACATGACAATGCAGAGAGATGGAGGTGAGGGCATGTCTGGGATTCTCAGAGCGTGTTCTAGCACAAGCAAGAGATAAATGTCTGCGAGTGACCTTTACACACTCCCCGGGGAAGAGAGAACAGCTCTCAGAGCACTGCATGTCTGTGTGCTGTCCCTCTGCTGGAAATGTAATACACATTAAACCAGAACTCTGCAAATGGATTGATTCTTCACCTTATACAAGAAGCTTTGGGGTTAGCAGTGAAATTTACCATCTGAACCTGTTTTAAGAGTACAGGTCAGGGACATTCAGCACATGAACATCGTCACATTCATCTGGAGCCCTTCTGCCTCAATCCACTGAAACTGTGAGCGTTAAACACTCGTGGCTCCACACTCCCCATGCAAACACCATGCTGCTGTCTGCTCTGGGAATCTGTTTGTTCTAGGTATGTCATAGAAGTGGAACCTGACAGAGAGAGAGAGAGAGAGAGAGAGAGAGAGAGTCAGAGGGTAACTTGGGATGCCTGCCGTTCCTCAAGGGACGGCCATTTTTCTTCGAGAAAAGGTCTCTCATTGGTTTGGAACTCCCCAAGCAGGTTAGGCACCGGCTTCTGTTTTCTTGTGGGGAGCAACTCAGGCCGACCACCTGCAAGCCCAGCGCTGTCCCCTGAGCTGTCTCTCCAAATCTGTCTTTTCTCTTCTAAAGTATAATCACACTTCGTCTTAGGAATCAAAGAAGTACAAATTAACTAGAATCACCCTATCGCTTGTTAAGCGAGGAAAATAGGAAATTGTGTGTGCTGATAAATTAGATGAAAATTAGCATAACATTCTATATGTTACGTTTTGAAATATGTATCAACTTTAAATACGTGCCTTCTTTTATTTAGGGTCCTAGGGATTGAACCCAGAGCCTCAGTCACACTACTGAGCCACATTCCTGGCTCATAGAGGTGAACATTTTTTTTAAAAAAATTTAAAGTAAATTTATTTTAACCAATAAAAATGCATACATTATAATGTTTAAATCAAGTTAAGCATACTTAGCTAATACTTATTTATGATGAAACTTTCAAAATCCTTTCTTTCATTTTTTTTATTTTGGCTTCTTTAATTTAAATAATTTTTCTAGTTTTATAAGCATATTGAGTACTTTTTCCTGTTTGCCTCCTTCCCCCCTCCCACCAATCCCCCTTCCCTTCCCTTCCCTTCCTCAATCCTTCTCATTCCCTCCCACCCTTTTGCCTATCTGCTTCTATGAACCTCAGGGTTCCCTTTGGTTTTATTATTCTTTTTAAGAAAAAGAAAATGGTCTATTTCAACACGCATATTGAATACTTATCACTGTTTCTCATCCCTCCATCAATCCCACCCTCCTGCAGTCTGCTTCTGTGAATCCCAGGGTTGCCTCTGGCTTGCTGCTCTTGTGGGGGTTCAGGCCTCTGTAGCATACCAGGTTACCTCTCCTGGGGCCACTCCACTGATAGGGGCATTTCCCTTCACTCATCCACTTTAATCCTCAAGGCTTTCATTGTACATTCTATCTTTCTTGAGTCTTTCATCTTTTTGAAGTCTATTACTAACTCTAATCTTTTAGTCATTGATCAGCAATATTTGCCACAATGTCAAATGTTCTTTCACTTCCTAAAAAACATTTTAGGGGCTGGAGAGATGGCTCAGAGATTAAAACTTCTGTCTTTAAAGCAGAAGGACCGGAGTTCGGATCCTAGATGGCACTGAAAAACTTCAGGTAGAAATAGTGGCAGCCTACACTTCTGGTCCTAGAAGGAGGTGGAATCAGGGTGATTCTCGTTGTTACCCTTGGGCACATACACTCAAGCATCCTCTGGTACAACACACACACACACACACACACACACACACACACACACACACACAGAGGAAAATACTTTATTGATTGGAGTTTGGGAGAGAAAGTGGCACCTCTGTCAGAGAACAACTTTCAAAAGTTTGTTCTTGAGCTGGAGAGATGGCTCAGGGGTTAAGACTCTGCCTCTCAAGTAGAAGGTCCTGAGTTCAGATCACAGGTCCCATGTAGAAACACCAAGAGGAAATGGTAGCAGCTTGCAACTTCTGGCCCTGGTGGTAAGAATCTGGGAAATCCCAGATCAAAGCAAGAAGGAGGTAGAAGCAATCCATGATGATTCCTGAAGTCACTGTTGGTTTTCCACAGGGACACTCGGTGCCCTCTGATACACGGTGTGCACACACACACACACACCAAAATAAGAAAAAGAAAAAAGAAAAAGAAAGAAAGAAAGAAAGAAAGAAAGAAAGAAAGAAAGAAAGAAAGAAAGAAAGAAAGAAAGAAAGAAAGAAAGAAAGAAAAAATAAATTCAGGAAGTTTTTATAAAAAACAAGTCTGGTCTTATCTTGGAAGATGGGGTGCTAGGAATGTAAGAGCCAGCTGGGAGGTGCTGCCAAATAGTGTCTTCTGGACATGAGGGGGCTGCCGCAGCTGTGTTTGCTTACACAGGATCTGTACAGAACTTGGTCTGTCAGCACTTCTTGAGGGGGAGGCCTCGTGAGACACACTCACTGAAGGACTGTGGAGGGTGAATGTGGGCGTGAGGGGAGCTGCTTCCCTAGGTACATGAGGTCACCCATGCCCCCCTGAGTGCTCAGACCGGGCCAATACAGGCGACCTAGACGAAACTCACACACACACACACACACAAACACGGAGAGATTGATTGGGAAGAAGAAGGTTTTCTGTGGGAGAAGGAGGAGGGATGTTTGAAAATGACTCAAATGCATGGTCTTCATTTATGAAAATGTCAATAAAAATTTCTTAAGAGAAAAGGTGGCCCTTTCTTTCCACCGTGTAGACTCCGGGGATCAAATTCAGGTCTCCAGGTTTGTACACAGGACACCTTTGTGGGCTGAGCCATGCACCAGCCTTCTTTTCATATGCAAAATCTAGATTTAAATATATGCATGTATATGACATGCATAATCTTGTTGCAAAACTAGGATGTTTCTGGATTTCCTTTCACTTCTGTGCCACAGAACTGAGTAATAATTGGTCTGCGAGGGACTGTGATTGTCTAAAGATGCTCACATTATCAAAATGACTTATAAATTTCATTCACTTTTCTTCCTGCTATATAATTTGTTATTTTGTCTTGAAACACTTTAATGGTCTCAAGAAGAAAGAAAAGTATAAGAACAATTAAATAGTTGAATTATAATCTCTTAATTCTGGTTTCTTTATTTATATAAAGGATATGACTTAATGCACTGCTGTGATAGCTCGCCCAGGTTGTAAACTTGATTACGCCTGGGATTAACTAACAAATCACCTGCCAGACCGCTGGAAGAGATAATCTGAATCAATATGTTTGCAACACAAAGACCAACCCTGAATCTGAATGGAGCCTCCCAGTAGCAGGCCAGATGAAAGGAAAGACAGGACCAAAGACCTTGGGGACCCTTTTGCCCTGTGCTGGCGAACTCATTTTCCCTTCCGCTGCCATCAGAACCAGCTTCTTCTGCCCTCGAATGTGACTGAGGTCCAGAGACTCTCCAGGAGTTCTCCAGCCTTCAGTCACTGTCATGGTTAAGCACAGGTGTCAACTTGACTCTTGAGGGTTTGAGCTCTGGGCACAGTTGTAAAGAGTTGATGGTTGAGTTAAGCCCACAGCAAACCTGAAGGAGATTGTCTAGCTGCTGGGGAAGACCCAGCCCATGGTGGGTGGGATTAGACCCTGGATAAATCACAGAGAGCTGGTTGAGAGAGCTGGCATCCTTCTGTACACTTGGCCAGACATGTTAGTCTGGCAAGTAAGGATTGTCCATCTCTCAGCCGTTATGGTGGCCAGTTCCCTCCGCCCTGGTGTTGGTGTGTGCTCTCCCGTCAAGTTGGACTAAGAACTGTAACTGGACTGTCATAAGAAAGTAAACTCGGGACTGGAGAGGTGGCTCAGGAGTTAAGCCTCCGCCTTGCAGGTGGAAGGTCCTGAGTTCTGATCCCACATCCCACGTATAGACGCCAGGCGGAAGTGGGGGCGGCCTGCGCTTCTGGTCCTGGTAGGGCGGAGCCTGTGAATCCTGGGGCAGAAGGAGGTGGAGGCGTCCATGGTGATTTGCGACTTCGTCCGTGGTTCTACACATACACACACACACATACACACACACACACACACACACACACACACGCGCGCGCGCGCGCGCGCGCATGTGCACACAGTTGAATAAATAATCATAATAAAAAGTTTTAAAAAAAAATTAAAAAAAAAAAAAAAAAAAAAAGAAAGTAAACTCCTTGTTCCCTTAAGCTGTGTGATGGTCATTTATCAGCAACCATGCAGGCGGACTGCAACAGAATTTGGTACCCAGGAAGTGGGGTGTTGCTGATAAATCTGACTATGTGGACTCTATGGCTTTTGAATGGTTTCGCTGGACAAAGTTTGAAATGTTTGAAGATTTTTGACTTTGTGGATTACCAATACCGTTCTGCAGAGTTTGGTGGGCCATTTGGAAAACTGCAATGCTGAGAGCATAATGAATTGTTTGGGCCCAGTTTCTGAGGGGGTGAACAAGGACTTTGGTAAAGTTGAATTGAGAGACGATGGACTGGTTTGCTTGACTGAGGAGAGCTGTGTTGGTGGCTGTGAAGCTCTGGATGAGGAAAGGGCAGGCAGCAGAACAGCTGCCATTGTTGGAGAAACGAACATCAGTGAAGGAAAACCTAGTGACTTGCACTGTGACGGTGGAGGAGGTGAATACCACTGTATGGCAAGTTTGTGGTTTGAAAATCCAGATTCCTTCAGCGGCCAAAAGCCCAAGTTAAAACTGTTTCTTGCCCTTTGGAAGTTTAGCTGCCTGGAATAGGCTTTTCCAGCATCAGAGCACAAGATTTGGTGCAGCTGTAGCTCCAATGGACCAAGCTACATTTTGAACTTGCTTCGGAATCTGGCAGCGTCCCTCAGGTGATACTGGTTTGGGCGAACTACTGAGGGGTTCGTGAAGCAGCAAAAGCTTGGTACCAAGTGGCAGGCGTAGAGTTCCTGCAAGAGATGGTGAAGCTTAAAGCTGCAGAGGAGAACCCAGAATGGTGTTTGAGATGCCAGAACTGTGGGACTGCTGCTGAGGATGACTGCGAGTAGAGATTCAGCCTGGTTCAGAGGAACTCTGCTCTTACAACTTCGAGTTGCAAACAGGGACTGGGAATGCCTAGAATTTTTGAACCGCCTTGACTACGTGATGAGCAACAGAAGATGGACATTGAAGTACAGGATGTGGTGATTTGCTGGACTTTGTTCTTTTTAATGTCTTCTTATTAAGATCCTTCTGTTTTAATGTTTTATTTGTTTTAAAGTATTTAACTTATTCTGATTTAATACCCTTTTAAAGTTAAAAGACTTTGAACTTTTAAAATATTGGAACTGAAGTTTAAATGAGAGAACATTTTAAATTTGTCCATGGAATGTATATTTTAACATCTGTGGGGACAAGGAAAGGTTACAGTTTAAAAATTGACAAGTTGACAAGGGGTGAAATGTCATGGTTAAGCACAGGTGTCAACTTGACTCTTGAGGGTTTGAGCTCTGGGCACAGTTGTAAAGAGTTGATGGTTGAGTTAAGCCCACAGCAAACCTGAAGGAGATTGTCTAGCTGCTGGGGAAGACCCAGCCCATGGTGGGTGGGATTAGGCCCTGGATAAATCACAGAGAGCTGGTTGAGAGAGTGGGCATCCTTCTGTATACTTGGCCAGACATGCTAGTCTGGCAAGTAAGGATTGTCCATCTCTCAGCTGTTATGGTGGCCAGTTCCCTCAGCCCTGGTGTTGGTGTGTGCTCTCCCGTCAAGTTGGACTAAGAACTGTAACTGGACTGTCGTAAGAAAGTAAACTCCTTGTTCCCTTAAGCTGTGTGATGGTCATTTATCAGCAACCATGCAGGCGGACTGCAACAGTCACAGACTGTGGCTGCTAAGATATTCGGGCTGAGCAGCTACTGGCAGCTATTGTTGGACTACCCTTACGTATTCATTCTGTGGGTTGTGTTCCTCTAGTGAACCTTAATACAACTAACATACTAAAATAAAGAATCTTTACTAATCATAATATTTTTAAAATTTATTTATTTATTTTTTATGCATGTGTGTTTGTCTATCTATCTATCTTTATGTGTATGTGCATCAGAGGGCACTGTGTGTCTCTGTGGAAGATCAAGGGTGACTTCAGGAATCCTCCTGGATTGCTTTTACCTCCTTGCTTCCTTGCCTGTGATTTCCCAGGCTCTGCCCATTAGGGGCGGAAGTGCAGGCCACGGCCCTTTCTGCTTGTTGTTTTTACATAGGACCTGGGATCTGAACTCAGGACTTTCCGCTTATGAGACAGCATCTTAACCCCTGAGCCATCTCTCCAGCCCCCAAATAGAGATTTTTTAAAGCTTCAGTCACTTGGAAGGAGGGAAGTTAATCTTAGAAGTCATGCATAGTGACTTGTTCTCCCCCCAACCCCACAAAGTCTTATTGGTTGGACCAGCTACTATGGAAACCAGGCTACTCTTGAACTCATGACAGGCCTTCTGCCTCAGCCTCTCAAATGCTGGCCTAGCTTGCCTGGTAATTGTTGAATACAGTTGGTCAGATTTCGAGTCTGCCAAAGTATGCCAAGCTATGGGACCAGCTATCTATCTCCATCTTACCCACCTGTGCAGGGAATCGACCAACCACAAGCTGGGTCTTCCTCATCAATGACACAATCCCAAATGAATTATTATTATTATTATTATTATTATTATTATTATTATTATTATTTTAGGTGGCTAGAAGGACAGATCCAGGATAGTAAATGTTAATTATAAAACCTAATAGGTAAAATGTTACTGTTTATTTGAAATTATGATAAAACCTTAGAGAACAGGGCTAGTGAAATGGCTCAGCTAGTAAAGCACTATTTTTAATTAATTAATTAATTAGTGTTTGTGTGTGTGTGTGTGTGTGTGTGTGTGTATGCATATATGTGTATGGGAGGGAACTGTGTATCCTCGTGGAGGGCTAAGGCTGACTTCAGGAACCATGCTTCTACCTCTTTTTTGCTTTGCATGGAGCCCCAGGCTCCTCCTTCCAGAATCAGAATTGCAAGCAGCCACCATTTCTGCCTGGTGTTTTTTTGTTTGTTTTTTGTTTTTTTCAGGTGGGACCTGGGATCTGATCTCAGGTCCTGCTTTCTTTCTTTTTTTTTTTTTTATGCATTTTTTATTATTATTTCCGCTCATACAAACTTAATAGGTCCACCAGTTCCCTCCCTCCCTCCTCCTAGGTCCTGCTTTCTAAGCAGAGTCTTAACCCTTGACTCTTCAGTTCAAAGGTGCTGTTTTGGAAACTTATTTCTCCAACTCATTGTGTTGATGGTATTTGAATGCGGGGTGTCTAGGAGTAATGAGGGGTAACAAGAAGGCGCGAGGCCTGGGCCTGCCTGCTAGCTCACTTGGTTGGGTTCTTGACATTTTCCATATCATCATGGTCAACTGCACTGGATCAGAAGCCCCTGGAAATCAAACCTCAGGACTCGCCTGCCTTCATTCCCAGTCTTCCCAGATGTGGCTAGGGCTCAATCTTCAACCGTCAAGTTGATACTTGTATCTAACTAGCCCAGCATGTAGCTCCCTGTTTTTAAATACGGTGTTCCCTTTTATTGGCCTCTTGGGCGGGTTTAATTTTCTTGTACAGAATCTCTAAACAAAAGGCACTTTATTGCGGTGCAGGCAGCTGATTGAATTGTCTGCAGCCGGTAGGAAAGGAAGCTTGCTGCTCTCCACACCCATTCCTGGATTACAAGAAAGAAAAACCGTCCCAGTGCTGGGAGAAATCCAGAAGACGGGGCCGACCCAGTTTCTCCCTGGGGAGAGGGGTGTCCATTCCTGGAGGTCTACCCACGTTCTGATAGGTAATGTCACAGGCTGCTGAGACAGACGTGCATTGACACTAAGTGGGTGAAGCACCACACCACCCTGCTCACTTGGGACTTGAAAGACTCTTGCAGCCCTTTAGGACCCTAGAGAACTGGGGGTGAAGAGTCCTGGGAAAGGCTTGTAGCCTTGTAAACACCCCACATTAAAAACAGAAGAAAGAAAAAGGTTACCACAACGCTCAGCAAGCATTTTGTGAAGCAAAGTCTGAGTTCAGAGCCCACTCAAGATTATTTTATTCTTTAAAACGTTTGCTGCTTTTCTCTCCAATGTGTGCATGACTCGTGGTGACAGGATGGGGTCTCCTCTAAGGGACTGGCTTGGAGCCTGGCAAATCTGGTCTCGGATACTGGCTGAAATGTCCAAAACTTTGGGGCAAAACTGTACAAGGCGATTGGATTAAATGTAGCCTTGGAAGCAGAATGAACTGTTTAGTCAGGGTTGTTTCAGTGTAGGGGGAGAAGGAGAGTTGGTGTTGTTGATTGTGAATCGGTCAGATGTTTCTGGATGTTCTGTCCTTAGGGACCACTCCTTCGGTGCTTATGTCAACAAAATTTATCTTGATAATGGCGGTTTTTGAGAAATTTTTCTTTTTCTTTGTGTTTTTCAGACTCAGTCCTTGGCTGGTGTTGAACTTGCAGCCATCCGCCTTCCCCTGTTTTTTTTTTTTTAAACATTTGCATTTTTTTATTATTTATTCAGTTGTGTGTGTATGTGTGTGTGCAAGTGTGTACGTGTGTGTGTGTGTGTGTGTGTGTGTGTGTGTGTGTGTGTGTGTAGAACCCCGGACGAATTCCGGAACCACCATGGACGCCTCCACCTCCTTGCTCACTCCGCCCCGGGATTCACAGGCTCCGCCCACCAGGACCAGAAATGAAGGCCACCCCCATTTCTGCCCAGTGTCATAGTGGGGTCTAGGATCCGAACTCAGGACCTTCCTTCTGCAAGGCAGAGGCTTAACCCCTGAGCCACCTCTCCAGCCCCTTCCCTTGTTTCTTGAGAGAGAGAGAGAAAGAGAGAGAGAGAGAAAGAGTATTAGAGGACATTGTGTGTGCCCGTGAGGCAGGGTTAGAGCAGCCATGCTGGGATGGGTCTCTCAAGATCTTTGAAGGTCTTTGGAATTCCTGAAGGTCATCCCCCCACTGCTGGAATCATCTTGAAGGAACACTCTTGCTGAAGAACTGACTCCAATCCTCCCAGAGATAAGATGGCCAATTTCCCTAGGAAGTGATTAGTGGAGATGAGCTCTCCTTATCAAACAACTTGACCTCTAGCCCACATGGACCCAAGAGCAACTGGATTGGGCCCCAATGGGAATTAACCAATGGGAAAAAGTCAGTCTCCCAGGCTTGTCTAGGTGTGTAAACACACCTGGCCCTGGCAGCCATCTTGGCGCCCTAGCCTCTCATGGCCCTCTAGTGCCATGAGTCCTGTTTCTTGCCTGCTTCTCATGGCGGCGCCCTAGCCCCTCATGGCACTGCAGTTTCTTCTTCCTTGCTCCTCATGGATTCCAGCCTAGGCACTATGAGGTTCTCCAGGGCGTCCTAGCCCCTCATGGCGCTCCACGTCTGGAGTCCATGAGTTCCAACCTTTCTCTCCTCTAATGAACTCTACCTTAATCCTCTACACTGTGTTCTGGTTTCAGTCTTCGACTCCAGAACACAAGAACCCCACGACATTGGGATGGTCCTGTCCCTCAACATTTGGCACCCCAGGTGGGACAGCCGAAAAGACCGTTTCCCTGCAACACTTGGTGACCACAAAGGGACTGTCCTGATTGTCCCTGAAACGTCTGGAGGCCTAAAGATGACTTCAGGATTCATCCTGGATTTCTTCTACCTTCTTTTTGGTTTGCTCTCTGGAGTTTCCCAAGCTCTGACTTCCAGAGCGGGAAATACAGGCCTTCATTTCCACTTGGCATTTTTTACCCCCTGTGGGATCCAAACTCAGGTCTGTCTGTGAGGTAGAGCCATCTCTCCAGTGCCCCGCCCCTCTAGCTTTTGATGTAAGTTTAAGAATAAGGAAACAGGAAACTTAATCAACTTTGTCCATCTTTTTCAGAGTTGTTTGATTGTTCTCACTTTTTTTTTTCATTTCATAATAACTTTTAGGTCAGCTTGTCAGATTCTTCAAGAAAAATATTCATTGTTTCATCATTTTGTTTACATTTATTTGCTTTTATTCATTGAAGCATTTTTTTTTTGAGACAGTCTTTTGTTTTTGTTTTTTTAATGTTTTTTTAATGTGGGACCTGGGATCCGAACTCAGAACCTTCTGCTTGTGAGACAGAGTCACAACCCCTGAGCCATCTCTCCAGGCCCCATTGAGACAGTCTTAACATGTTGCTAGTCTCCAATTACTGCCTCTCAAATAGCTGGAAGCTCTAGGCATGCACCCCTATGCTTAGTTTTAATTTGACTTATTTCTATTTTGTTAAATTTGGTTTTACCAGACAGTCTTGGCATGGTGGTCCAGAATCTGCAGTTCTTCTGCCTTGACATACTCAGTGCTGGGATTACAGGCATGTAGCACACCTCGCTTATTTTAATTTTTCTAATTGCAGCAAAGTATATGTGACATAACATTTGCACTTTAACTATTTAGTGTCTGGTTCTGTGACACTAACTACATCCTTACCATTGTTCAGTCATCAGCACTATCTGTCTCCAGAACGTTCTCAACTTCTCAAACTGAAGCTCTGTGTTCACTGAACATTACTGTTTCTCATTGGCTCTCCCCTTACAATGAAGACTCCTGCCTCTGTGAATTTGACTATTCTGGGACATCACATAGCTGAAATAACAGTATTTGCCATTTTGTGACTGGTTAAGTTCACTCTTCAAGATTTAACTATATTGTAGCATATGTCTGAATCTCCTTACTTAATTTTTCAATAACATAAAAAATAATCCCAAGAACTGACAAATGGGATTATATGAAATTAAAAAGCTTCTGCACGGTAAAGGACTGATCCCCAGAGCTAAGAGCTAATTACAGAATGGGAAAAAAGTCTTTAACTCCACATCAGACGGGAGATTTAATATCTAGAATTTTTAAAGAGCTTCAAAAATTAGGCATCAAGAAATCATCTGAGCAAAGGAACAGGTAGTTCTCAAAAGAAGAAATACAAATAAATAATAAATATTGAAAAAGTGTTCAGCACCTTTAGCCACAAGGAAGATGCAAATTAAAACTACGCTTGTTGCCAGTCATGATGAATATTATCAAAAAAACAAAGAACCACAAATGCTGTGGGTGTCGGGAGAGGAATCCTTGTACATTGTACTAATTGCTGCACTGTGGCGATTCCTGAAAAAACTATTGATCTATGATACTTGCTGGAGCATAGATCATGTCACTCATATATCATCGAAGATGAAACACAGTGGGCCACACAAGTGAAAAGACTTGAAAACAGGAGGGAATGTGGCTGGGGAGATGAAGGGTTGCAAGGGGAAAAGGAGAGAGGATAGGATTGGGGTGAGCAGAGGTGAACAAGGAACAGGTAAAATATAAATTCACTACACTCATGTATACAACAACGGTGTTTTAAAAGTTTTAAAAAAATAAACAGAACTGCTGTATGAGCCGGCTACATCTCTCTTGGATGCTTGCCTGAAGAGTTCTAAGTCCTACCAGAGAGAGGTACTCGTACATCCGTGCTCGTTGCTGCACGGTAGCTAAGTCATGGAACCAAACTCAGTGTCCAACAGCAGCTGAATAGATAAAGAACACGTGATACATCTACACAACAGAATGCATCAGCCATAAGGAAAATGAACTCATGATACTTGTAGGGAAATGGATGGATCTGGAAATCATCTCGTTTGTGACTTAAGCCCGGCTTGGAAAGACAAATGTTACGCGTCCTCGCTCGTATGCAAAGTCTAGATTTAAACTTAAGCATGTCTATATGCATATGTGTAGGACAAGGAACAGAATGGAAAATATGAGAGGGGAGAAAGAGGAAGGGGAAGGGAATAAGAGAAGGCAGTGAAGTCCAGATGGTGTGGCAGAAGAAGGGAACCAATTAGGGTCACAACAAGGAAGAAGGAGGGGACAGATAAAGAACAAAGGATAATGACATATACATGAAAATGTCATAACAAAATCCATTATTTTGTATTCTAACTTTAAAAAATTAAAAATGAATTTCCTTCATTCTAAGGTTCAATGATATTCTATTATATATTTAGCCTTCAATGGACATATCACATTAATATCAGCTGTCATATTTTCATAGCCATCTTTTATGAAACTGATGATGCTTCTTTTATTTATACTGTGTTGAGAAATTGTATCATGGGTATAGTTTTGATTTTTTTATTATTATTTATTCAGTTGGGCATGTATGGTGTGTGCACATGTGTATGTATGTATGAGTGTGTGTGTAGAACCACCGACGAATTCGGGAACCACCATGGACGCCTCCACCTCCTCCTTGTTTACTCTGCCCCAGGATTCACAGGCTCCGCCCTACCAGGACCAGAAACACAGGCCACCCCCGCTTCCGCCTGGCATCTATATGTGGGGTCTAGTTCCGAACTCAGGACCTCCACCTATAAGTCAGAAGCTTAACCCCTGAGCCACCTCTCCAGCCCCCCAGGTACAGTTTTGATTTTGAGAAATGATTTTTTTCTTACCATTATCAAATGTGTGAATTGAATACTGAGTATTGAAGCAATATTATATTCCTGGTGAAAATTCCACCTGGTGTGGTATGTAATCCTAAGCATTTTTTCTGAATTACTGTATATAGCTTATACTTAGGCCTGTGGTCCATTTTGAGTAACTTTTTGTATATGATTAAAGATTAAGTAGCTATGACTATTATTAACCAGTTATGGGTTGAAATCTCCAAAACTATGAGCCAAAACAAACCTTGGTGTTTTTTAATTTTTTTCTCAATTTTTATTCTTTCAAAATTTCATACATGAATACAATGGATTAATATCTTTTTCACCCCTTGTCACCTATCTCATCCCCCTCCTTTTCCTGCTGTAAACCGTCCTTCTCCTAACCAGTCTCCCCGTTACTTTCCCGTTTTGTGTGCGTTTCCTCGGGGATGCCTGCACTGGCATGGGCCGGAGCACTTGCCTGGAGCATGGAGGATAGATGCCCATCAGTGGGCATGCCATAGAGGAAAACATTCTTTATTGTCCTCCCGCTCCTGGTGTCCTACATTAACTCTTCAATCATCTCTCAGGGGGGGCGTGGTGCCTCTTGGGTCTCTTTTCTTCATAAGCTGATTATCTCAGATGTTTTGTACCAGTCCACCTGCATGATTGCTGATAAATTACCATCAAACAGCTTAAGGGAACAAGGGGTTTATTTTCTCTTACAATTGTCCAGTTACAGTTCTCAGTCCAGCTTGACAGAAGAGCCCACACCAACACCAGGGCCGAGGGAACTGGCCACACCAACTCTACCTAACAGCTGAAAGAGGGACAATCTGTACTTGCCAGACCAGCATGTCTGGCCAAGTGAACAGAAGGATGCCAACTCTCTCAACCAGCTCTCTGTATTTTATTCCAGGGTCTAGTCCCACCCACCATAGGCTGGACTTTTCCCATCAACTAGACAATCTCCTGCAGGTTTGCTCTGGGCTTAACTCAACCACTAATTCTCTACAAATGTGCCCAGAGCTCAAACCCTCAACTGTCAAGTTGACACCTGTGCCAACTATGACACATTTGATACAGCAGCAGCAGAAAGCTGCCTGACACATGGTTTAAGATGTCCAGCTCTGGAATGCTGGAGACAGCCACCATCGTCATCACAAGACCGGTGACTCTGTGCCCATCCTCTTCCTCAGACAGATGCTGTGTTAACTCACTACAATTACAATCTTTTAACCCAGAGACAATTACTTGTTGAACAATGAGCCTTGTTGTCATGGAGTGAAATATGTTCCCAAACAACTAAAGATGTGTTTGAATCTTTAGTTGTTTGGGAAAGTCACAGCTATTTTAAGAGGTGGATCCTTGCTGGAAGAAGGCAGTCATAGGAGGTGGGCCTTGAAGTTGGCTAGCCTGCGCTGCTTAAGTGAGTCTGCTCTTGAGCCTGTAGCAGCTCTCCACCTCCATGATGCCTGCAGTGACTTAGACATTCTCCAGCTTCTGCCAGCCCGCCATGCCTTTTTTTTTTTTTTTTTTTTTTTTGCCTTGAAAGACTGTATCTCCCTCTGGAACTGTAAACTGAATAAATCTCCCTTAAGTTGTCTGACTTTGAGTGTTGTCTCACCGCAACAGAGAAGAGTAACTGGTATAGAAATCGGTACCAAAGAAGTGAGGTGTTGCCGTGTGAGGCAAAGAAAATCCAGTACAGAGAGTGAAGTGTTTGTGAAGCTGAGAAAAGTTGGTAACCGGCAGTGGAGAAGAATGGCCACTGCTGTGGTGTGACTTGTAAACCTTTGGAAATGGTTGTTGGGAAAAATATGGAGACCTTTGGGACTTTGCTCTAGGAAAGCCTTGGCGTCTTGGAGAAGGGACCTAAAGGGCCATTCCAAGCCTTTTCGGTCTTGAAGGACTATATCTCCCCTCTGGAACTGTATGCTGAATAAATCTCCCTTTTCTCCCTTAAGCTGTGCGAGCCTCAGTGATGTCTCACAGCAGCAACAAGGAGGAGTAACTGGTAGACCTTATTTGGAAGGGACTCATTCCTTAGCTCAGGTTGGCCTGGAACTTCCTATGTAGCTCACACTGGCCTCAGGCTCCAACCCTGCTGCTCGGCCTCCGTGGGCTGGGATTACAGAGATGCCATACATGCTTCACCCCTCAGCTGCCACCTCCAATCAGGGGAATGTCTATTTTTTTTGTTGTTTTTTTTTGCAAAAGGGAGAGGAACCTAGGAAGGACAGAGGCCCACATGGTCTGTGACTTAACGCAGGCAGTTCTGGGTGGAGGTGCCAGTGGAGCAAAGCATCACGGTAGACATCAGGGGAGATCTGCCAACAGGACGACCTCCAGCAGTGGCCATCCTTAGAGAGGAGCCCACTGAGGCCTCAGCTTCCTTCAGGGGCTGGGGAAGAGACTCAGGCTTAGTGCGCCCCAAGCTCAGCGCTGCAGACAAACCACAGAGAAGCCACCACACACCCCAGCCGGCTTCGGCCTCTTCAGTCACTACAGGACAGTTGGGCCCCCCACGGCGCCTCAACCATGACTTGGCCCCGCCCCTGACTCCTCAACCACGCCCTGGCTCCGCCCCCACGACCCTTCAGCCCCTCCCCCGCGGCTTCTCAACCACGCCCCAGCTCCGTCCCTACTGCGTATCAGGCACGTTCCGGAGTCCACCCCTAAGCCTTCTAGGTCGGCCCCTTGGATCTCAGAATGGAAGGACCCTTGGCATCCGTGGTTCCTTGTCCTTGTTCGGCCCTGCTTGCTTATGATAAACGGGACAGTTTTAAGCCTGGGCGCTGGACGTGGCAAGGTGACGATTTCCATGCCAGTGGCTTTCTTGGTTGAGCTTGAAGACTCTTGGTTCAGTGGCTCCTGAGACTGCTCACTTTCCCTGCAGCGGACTTTACAGTCCAATAACCAATTAGGGTTGCGTACATTAAGGCGAGACGAATTAACTGCGCAGCGGCCCATGGTCACCGACGAGGATAAAATGTAGATGTTCTAGTAAGCGCTGTAGCTGCAGGTCTGTCTTCCCAACTCACAGCCATGTAGACCTGGAAGTTTCTCTTGGGGGTGGGCAAGGCAGCTCAGTGGGTAATGCTCCTGCTTCCAAACCTGATTGACGGGAGTTCGATCCCAGGAAGCCGGCATGATGGAAGGCTTCTGACTTCTGAAATTTGTCTTCTGACCTCCATCTGTCCACCACGGCATGCGTGAGTATCTCTCAAAATATTTTTTTTAAAAGAACTTTCCCCAAGCCCTACCCCTCAAGCCCTTAACCCCCACCCTTCCTTGTATCTTTGTTCATTCCTGGAATATCTGCTCTGATTTCTATTGGCCAAAGGGTCATCCATTCTTGATGTGCAGGATGGAGAGCATCCACCCTCCCCACTATCCTTCAGTATTTGTCTTAGCCCCTCCTCTCCTCCCTGACCCCACCCATCTCCACCCTATTCACTGCCCATACTGTTACCAGTCTTTACTATTGTTCCTTACTACCTGTCTGTCTTTCTACCCTGTGAGTTCCTTGAATGAAAAAAATTCTGTTTTATTATTATCATTGTTTTCTCTCTCTCTTTTTGCGTGTGTACATGTAAGAGGGCCTATGGAGGCCCAAGGGTGACATCAGGAATCATCCTACCTCCTTATCGCTTTGCTCTGAAGTTTCTCAGGTTCTCTTTTCCAGGACTGAAGTGCAGGCTGCCACCAGATCCACCTAGTGTTTTTACATGGGATCCCGGGATGTGAACTTGGGTCCTTTTGTTTATAAAGTAAAGGTTCTAATCCAAGTCATCGCCTCAGCCCCTGTTACCATTTTATTGTGTGTGTGTATGTGTGTGTTATATGCATGTGTGTGCAAGTGTACTTGCCCATACAAGCATGTGTGTGTGTGTGTGTGTGTGTGTGTGTGTGTGTGTGTTCATGTGTGTGAGGCCATAGACTGACATCTGGATGTCTTCCTCCATTGCTTCTCCACTTTATTTTTTGAGACAGGCTCTCTCACTGAACTTGGAGCTACTGTTTTGGTAGCTGACTGATCAAAAAGCTACTGTGATCCCCACACCCTATCTACCCCTCCCAGCCCAGTTTCCAACATTACTGTTACATACAGATTCAGGCCATCAACAATGCCCAACTTTTATTTTATGTCTCCATGCTTACTTACACAGTGAGTGCTTTATCCTTGAGCCATCTCCCCACCCCCCTCTTTGTAAGTCGCATTTGTATTTCTAAACATGTTGATAAAATGAACATTTTTGCCATTTTACATAACAAGGGAAATATTAATGGGAACTTCTGAGCAAGGCTGGCAATCTACTTGTAGGATTATCTCCATCTTAGTAATTGGTCAGACTGAAAATTACACTCCCAGAAAAAGGGGACACTCCCATTTGGGGAAGACACTCCCAGAAAGCTAGTAAATTTTCTCAAAGTCTTTGTTTATCTATAGGATGGCATGATGCCATAAAATAAATAATTACATATGTGAAATATATAATTTGCTGTGTAATTAAAGATGGGAATGCTAATTGGATGGACTTTCCTTCGGGCGCTGTCTCCTAGCATTAAGCTTGTGGGGCCAGCAGCATGAGGTAGCTGCAGAGCTAAAACAGAACAAAGGAACTAAGAAAAAGCAAGACTAAGAGTCAAATCCACCAAAAGGTCAGATGCAAGAAAGGACACATTCAAAGGTCCTCTCTAAACTTTTAACTGAAGAAAGTATTAGCCACACCTTTTTATTTATGCTTGTGGGGAGCCCTGGCTCACTTGGGAGGTTTACCTATTTGACGGCATGCTCAATTGGCAAACGCCTTACTCATCTGTCTAACAGTGGATATCCCTGGAGGTCAGTTCTGATCCAGTTGCAGGTTTAATATCATCCAAGTGAAATCACAGAGGGATGTGAAGAGACTTGAGTTAATAGGACCTTGTGCTCTATGTGTGTGTGTGTGTGTGTGTGTGTGTATGATGAAGGTAGAAGTGTTTCATGCCTACTAAGCATGTGTTCTACCACTGAATTGTTTTTCTTCTATGGCGTTGAGAATGGAGCTCAAGATTGCATCACTAGGCAAGCACTGTTCCCCCGACTCTAGCTAGGTCCCTATTGTCTCCGTTTTGATGAAAGATTTTGAGCATCTCCAATAACTGTGGGCACAGGACCTCCCTGGTCCCACCATTCTGAGTCCCAGTGCTGAGGAAACCCAAGGACATCGTTACCGACAGAGTCACCCCTGAACATCCCAAATGAAAGATTAAGTCAAATCCCTGTGCAGAGAGACAGTAAGGAGTCTATGTAGCTTCCTTTTTAGACCACAGAATTCACAATGCCACCAAGCAGGAAGCTTACTTATTTGATCCCAAAGTCTTTTTTTTTAAATATTTATTTATTTAATTGATCCCAAAGTCTTTATTTCCCCTCATGCAAGAAAAGACACCCTCTCTCTCTTTTTTGATGGGGTCTCATGTCTACTAAGCTGACTTCAAACTCTATGTAAGCACGGATAACCTCTTGTTTTCACTTCTCAAGTACTAGAATAAATCTTATATAAGAAGTTGTAAATACATAACATTAAGGAGTCTAGAAACTTGCAAAGGAGTTGGCATAGTTAAGTGTTTGGAATATTCCAGATTTCCATGAGAATGAGATATTGCTTGACATCATGGTGCACTTTGAGGTACAGACAGTGTACAAGATCCGGGCTGAATGGTGGCGTGTGTGCCAAGGTGGGTTTCTTGAGGTAGTGACAAGAGAAGACATCCTAGTGAATCAAAAGGTGCGATGAAGGAAGCTTAATGCCCTTCAGTGACCATTTGTCTCAGTGCGACCCATCCACCTTGGAGAGAAGCAGGGGCCCAGCTGCAGAGTCAGGGCAGGGTCCAGTGGGGAGAGCCATGAATCAAAGGCATTGTCCGTGATTGTGGGTGCTTCAGGAGTTAGGGACCGTCTTACATGGCTCTGGTAGCCACTGTCTTTGCAGCTCCCAAAGCACCCATCGTTCCCTAAGGGAAGGTGGAGCAGGACATTCGCCACCTGTCAGCAACAGCAGGAGCTGGGAACGAGCACTGGGCAGGCCCGAGGCTCCAGCTCTGTTCTGCAGCCAACACCCTGACCCTGACCCTCCTCGCTCCACACGGGAAAGAATGAAACAGCCTCTCCTCTGACCTCCTGCCCTCGGGCTCCCCTCTGGCTCCCGACTACCCCAAACCACAGAGCACACCAGCCCTAGTCTACCGCACAGACAACACCTGCCTTTGCTCAGAAGCATCATCTGGCTTGGGTCGACTGCTCTCTCCGGAGCTCAAGACTTCCCATGGTTTTGTGCCCCTTTACACTGCTGGGCATAGAACCCCAGGTCTTAATTGCATAAGCCAGACTAATACTTTACTCTGGAGCCCTAGCATTGTCTCCAAACTTGCCGCTGGACCTGTAAACTTAGCAATTCCGTTTGCTTCTTCTCTTTGATATGTCGACTATGTCCTGGCTATCTGCTATACCACAGACACAGAATGCTGATGCAGGGTGGAGTGGTGTTCCCTCCTCCAGAATTCACATGCTGGAATTCTAACCCCGGCAGCTCAGCATGTGACAGCATTTGGAGCAGGGCTTTTACAGAGGACGATCAGGTAGAATGGTGGACATTTTCTGATGTGACTGGTATCTTTCCTCTTCTTTTGTGCGTGTGTGTGTGTGTGTGTGTGTGTGTGTGTGTGTACAAGAGTACAGTTGAGTGTGTGTGCCCGTAGAGGCTCCAAGGATGACATCAGGAATCATCCCGGGTTACTTCTACCTCCTTACTGCTTTGCTCAGGGGTTTCCAGGCTCTACCTTCCACGACCGGAAGTGCAGGCCACTGCTAAGTACTTCCACCTGGCCTTTTGACATGGAACCTGGGATTCCCGCTCAGATATTTTTGCTTTCGGGGCAAAGGCTTTAATCCCTGAGTTGTTTCTCCAGACCTATGACCAATAAATATCTCTCTAAGAAGAAATCAAGTCATGGGCACACAAAGCAGTTGACCTTGTAGGACTGGGACAAGACACCGTCAAGTCAAGAGAGGCTTTTGGAGCATCCAACCTTCCGACATCTTGGTTTTGAGCCTCTAGCATCTGGGACCATGAGAAGGTAAACACCTGTGGTTTGAGCCCCCTAGTCTACGTACTTGTCATGGAAGCCCTGTCAAACTATTGCAGACCCATTGACAGCCTGTCTTAATGCTGATATTTATGCTGATGTCTACATCGTAGTGCACATATTTTGCAAATGAATTTTCTAAGTTTTTGGTGCTTGCTGTTGAACCTGGGGCTTCACACGTGCTAGGCTCACATCGTACCATTGATGCATGCCCTCAGCTCTAACAAATGAAGCTTGTAACTTGTCAGTATTTATATGCATCTTCCTTGCACGTTAGCATTTATAAATCTACTTCATCCCTTTAAATATCTGCATAGGATCTATACCATAAGTGCATATTTTATTCAAAGTACTACATTGTCTTCAGAAAGTGCTAGATCACAAAGAGTCTATGGGAAGGACCACTCATGTCCTGTTGAGTACTCCATACATTAGATATGCAAAAACAGTCCAGATGGTTCAGCGACTAAAGCCGTGAGTGCACGAACATGGTGACCTGACTTTGATCCTTGGGGTCCACGTGATGGAAGGAAAGAACTGACCATTACACATGCACTGTGCCATACACGTATCTTCTCTCTCTCTCTCAAACTCTCTTTTCATATTTTGTAAAACACCAAAGAATGGCATGACTTAAGATTGTTCAATTTAGGGAAGAGTTCCCCCTTCAAGGTTGTTCTCACTATATGACAGTGACCTAGAAATAAGAGGAGACCATAAGGGTAAGCTCTGGCTCCATTACTGTAGTGTCTAACAGCCACTTCTTCTGAACAAGGAATCAAAAAATGTAGAACTAATGCATACCAGAGTTATCTAGTTAACCCTCATCATTCCCCCTATTTTTATGGGTATGTGCATGTGGAAGGTATGTGGAATCTATGTGTGTGTTGCATGTATGTGAACACACATGTACATGGGTGTGTATTCAAGTGTGTGGGAGGAGTGAAGGCTGGAAGATGATATTGAGAATCATCCTCCCTTGATTGTATTTCTTGAGTCTGGGTTTCTAATTAAAGCCTCATTTTTGCAGTTACTGTTTCACTGCTTTGTCTTTTCTTCTGAGATAAGGTCTGACTATCTAGCCCAAGCTGGTCTCAAACTCCCAGTCCTCCTCCCCCAGCCTCCTGCCGCATGCCCAGCTCGCTCTCACCTTGTAGAGGAGGAAAAACTGAGGACCAGACTTCTATGTCCTCTGAATGAACCCAGGTGACCCATGACTTTCTGCATCTTCTGACTCTGCTTCTCCATCAACCGCTTCCTGGGAACCACATTGGTACTGAGGCCCATGCTTCCTAGGGGAGCTTCAGGTCTCCAGGGTCCATCTAGGCCTGGGGCTTTTTATTTATTTATTTATTCAATTGTGTATCTGTGTGCGTGTGTATGTATGTGTATGTCTGTGTGTGTGTGTAGAACCACGGGCAAATTCAGGAACCACCATGGACGCCTCCACCTCCTCCTCGTTTACTCTGCCCCGGGATTTGCAGGCTCTGCCCTACCAGGACCAGAGACACAGGCCGCCCCCGCTTCCGCCCAGCGTCTATACGTGGGGTCTAGGATCCGAACTCAGGACCTCTTGCCTGCAAGGCAGAGGCTTAAGCCCTGAGCCACCTCTCCAGCCCTTAGGCCTGGGGCTTTTAAAGGCAGCATTCCCTGTGTCCCAGCTGGTCTTGAATGAGCTCTGAAGCTAAGGATGAGCTTGAGCTGATACTGAATGTCTGATCATCTTGCCTTTACCTCCCAAGAGCTGGCGTTACTGGTGTACACCACAACACCTGGTTTTACACAGTGCTGGGGTGGAACTCGAGGGCTTCCTACATGCATCCTGGGAGAATTCTCCTGACTGAGCTACATCCCATCCTCTCTCCTCTGGTACGTGACTGCCAAGTGCTTATAGGAGAAACTGTTCAGTGAAAGCCATACTGGCAGGTGCCCCAGGAGATTCATGTCAGATTAAATCTTGATTAGGCTTTATTTTTAAAAATATTTTATTTATTTATTTTGTGTGTGTGTGTGTGTGTGTGTGAGAGAGAGAAAGAGAGAGAGAGAGAGAGAGAGAGAGCACTGTGTATCCTTGTGGAGGGCCAATGTGACTTTGGGAATCATCCTGGATTGCTTCCACCTCCTCCTTGCTTCACTCTGGGATTTTCCAGGCTCAGCCCACTTGAGCCGGAAATGCAGGCTGCCTCCATTTCCCCTTAGTGTTTTTACGTGGGACCTGGGCTCCAAACTCAGGACCTTCTGCTTGTGAGACAGAGTCTTAACTCCTGAGTCCCTTGATTAAGCTTCATAAAGTCAGCCCTCTGTAGCCAGGAGCTGAACATCCATGCGACCTATACCCAAGGATTCAACCAACCAGAGAGAAAAACTGCTTTTAACAATTGTCCCTGTAGTGAGCACGTGCTTATTTTTTTCTTATCACTAGTCCCCTGAACAACAGAGTATAACGATGATCGATACAGCATTTCTATTTCTAGTGCATTAGGTCTTGTAAGTCATGCGGAGGTGACTTAGGCATACTTGTGAGTCAGATGTAATGTGTACCGCTACAGTCCCAGCATCAGAAGGCAAAGGATCGCTAAAGCTCAAGAATTTGAGACCAGTCGAGTGAGACATTTCTTTTAAAAGAAAAGAAGCATCCAAAAGGATATCGGTGGGTTCTATGCAAACACTATACCCTTTTATATAAGGAACATGAGCATGCGTGGATTTTGGTACCTTTGGGAGCCCTGAAGCCAATTCCCTCTCATTAAATAGTTGAGTAAATGGACCAAGAGCAGGGGTGAGTCTTGTTTCATTGTTTCATTCAGTTTTTCAATACAAAATTGTTATGTCTGAGCTAGTCCGTAAGGACATGGGTGGGGCCTCTCAGAGGAGGTGACTATGAGTCCTGTCTTTACAGTGCGTTAGTGGGTCAAGAAAAGCAATGGGCAATGAATCGGAGGAGGGGCCAGGGAGGGGCAGAACAGGGGCAGGAAGAACAGCAAGGGCCAATCAGGTGGGAGGGTGTGCTGGGTTGGGGGAAGTATATTCATTTCTGATTGGATAAGGGACGTATCAGCCCAGCTGATGTGACTAGAGGCTGCTGGTCTGCGTTGTGACCGGCCTCATATACTAAGCCAAAGCACCCACCACTGCACCAGAATGGAGTCTGAGCACGCTCCATTTTATTTTATGCTTTTCACAGAGGTCAGAGGTTATCAGTGTTGTGGTGCACATTGGATCTTAGTCCTGTGTAGGTGCAGCCAGGCAATTAGGAAGTTTTCAAAATGCAAGCAAAATAATTTAAGTAAAAATAACAATAGAATTTTGTGTGTATCTATTACCCTAGTTTATCCTTCTGTCTCTGACTTCACTCTCCTCCCTACCACACCCTATGTCACACTCACACTGAATATCTCTAATCTAAAAATCTGAAATTCAAATGCTACAAAATCTGAAACTTTAGGATGCTGCTATGTTGCCACAAGCAGAGAATCTCATACCAAGCTTCATGGGTGGGTTCGCAACCAAAGTTAAGGTGCAGTGAAATATGCATAAAATTACCTTCAGGTTATGTATGTGTCTAGGAAGCATCAATTCATTTCATGTTCAGATTTGGGTTCTATGCCAGTCAGATACAGGTATCGACTTGACAATTAAGGGCTAAACTTTTGGACTCACTTCTGAAGAGTTAGTAGTTCAGGCAAGCGCTGAGCAAGCCTATGGGAGTTTTCTAATGGAGGAAGATCCAGACCATTGGTGGGTGGGATCATTCCCTGTGCAGGCAGATAAGACATGGATGGAGCTGGTTGGAAATTGGCACGCAGGCATGCCAGCAAGCAAGGAAGCACAGTTCTTTCTCAGTCCCTTGTGTGGATATGGTATGGCCAGGTTTCTCAGCTTCCGATGTTAGTATGATCTTGCCATGATAATACAATGTAATCAAAAAATCATAAATCAGAGTAAAACCTTTGCTCCTCCAAATTGCTTTAGTCCTGAATTTATATCAGCAACAGAAGAGAGACTGAAACAGGTCCTAACCCCATTACATACATATCTCATTGTCTATGTGCAGAGACTCCAAAATCTAAAAGAAAAAAAAAATCCCAAATTGGAAATACTTCTCATCTTGAAGCACATGGGATAAGGAAGAGTCAACCCATGGGCTTATTTTTCTCAATCCCCTTTCACAGGTGAGGATGTTGCCAAGCACCCCTGAAGGCTCACAGAGAGCAAACGGCGAAGCACTCAGGGCCTCTGTCTTCGTGGCAAGCCCTGTCCTCACCTCCTGGGTGAGGCGCCCTGAGCTGAGCAGAGACGGGGCGGGCGGACAGAGGGCAGAAAGGAGAGAGACCGGTACAGGGAAATCTGAGCATGTGTGAATGCCGTGCCATGCGAGCAAGCAGAGGGATCCAGAACAATCCTGAAGCTCCTGGCACGACAGCCTGTGCGATGGTGTCGTCCCCGAGGCGAGGAGGCGCACTGTTGCTCAGCACGGCAGAAGGAGACTGGATCAAGATGGGGGAGGCAGTGGTAGGGAGACAGGGCACCCAAGGGTGTCAGAGTCTAAGGGGGTCTGGTGGTTCAAATGGACATTGAATAGTGCAGAGGATGTAAAGGGGTCTGTCATGATTTAAATGTGCGTCGCCCCCAGAGTCTCGTGTGTCTGCGTTCTTCGATGAAGCAAAGGGAAGGAAGCAGCGGCTGCTGTCCTGCAACACAGACATGCCCCAGTGACCTAACGACTTCCCAACAGCTGGGCCTCTTTTTATTTTTTTATATTTGCATGTGTCTCTGTGAGTGTGTCTGTGTTTCTCTGTGTGTATCTGAGAATTCCATATGTGCTCTTGGAGCCCCAAGGGTGACTTCAGGAATCACTTTGGAGTTTCCTAGATTCCACCATGATTTCTGCCTGGTGTTTTTACGTGGGATCCGGGATCCAAACAACCTTTTGCTTGAGAGGCAGAGGCTTAAGCCCCAAGCCATCTCTCTAGCCCCAGGTCGTGCCTTTTTTTAAAATCCCCTTTCTTGATATTCTTTATGGATTTACACATGAATTCATGACTCCCCTTATTACCCAGTTCCACCCCCTACCATCTCCCATTACAAACTTTCTTCTTCCCACCAGTCTTCCTCTTTCGGGCATGTTCTTTTCCGTGTGTGGCTACTAAGTTCCATCTGGGTTATCATTTTAATTTTATTTTTTATTATCATTTTATATTTCCATCCATATAAAAAAGGTTAAGTAACTTTGATACATAGTCTAGCAGGTACCCTTGGAACAATGTTGTAAAGCAGAATCACGTGTATTCCTTGGGGTGATACTGTTAAGTGGCATGTGTCTGTGCACATGCTGGGACAAGATGATATTCTAGCAGGCTGTCCATTGGAGAGAGTCATTCCTCTTCTCCCTCATCCAGAGTAAATCTTTGTTCGTCCCTGAGGAAGATGTGATTGGGTCTCACCTTTTAAAGGTTCTACCAACAGCCCCAAGCTGAGGGGCAAACTCTTAACCCATGAGTCTATGGAAAACATTCCATGTCTAAATTACATTCAGAAGTACAGGGTTGAGTATAGGGAGCAGCTATGGTAGACTTTGGTAGTGTGCCTGCCTAAGGCTGTCCTTGAATGTCAGGCAGAGCGAGATGCCTTAGTGGAAGAGAAAGCCCTGTTGAGCTTGCTGGTGGCATCCTTCAGGCTGACCCAGGGTATTTAGAATCCACGGAGATTGAAAGTGGGGAGACCAGTTAAAAGGGTTTTGCGATATTCCCCGGGAGAAGTGATGAGACCTTGGACAGAGGTTGGTGTCCAGTGTCCCGTGACCTTTGCCACCCAGATGAAAGGCTGAAGGGTAGGGACATAGTCCAAGACCACCTCAAAAGTTCTGAGCTTGGGGGCTGGAGAGATGGCTCAGGGGTTGTGACTCTGTCTCACAAGCAGAAGGTTCTGAGTTCGGATCCCAGGTCCCACGTTAAAAAACAAAATAAAAAAAAGTTCTGAGCTTGGGATAAAAGGAAGAAACTCAGTTTGGGAGACATGGGTTGAGACAATAACTGTGTATGGAGTAGGCATGGCCTGGAAGGGTGAGAATTTGTGGAAAGCCAGGACTAGGTTTGGGGTCACCTCGTGAGTTCAATCTGCAATCCTGCAGTGGATGGAAGTGTTCAGAGGGCTGAGTCTTGAGAAACAGCCTGTTTGTCTGGTAAGGAGAAGGCGGTGTCAAAGGTGACCAAGGCCATGGAGAGGCGTAGAAGTCCAGATAAGGAATTCGCAGGCCAGTGGGATGGGTTAGAAATCACTTCAACCCCGTGGCCAGTAGGCACGCTACTCTTTCTTTACTGTCTGAGCAAAGGACAGACGTTTTCTCTGCTCCTTCCTTTGCTTCCTGTCACGTCATTTCCTTGCCTTGTCTCAGAGGCTTCCAGGTACGAGCCATTTAAGGCACTTGAGTTTTCTAATGACGTTAGAACGATACCCGTACACGGAAGCTGCGCTTCGGGTTTCAAGTGTGGGTCTTCTTTGTCTAAGACTATGCAGTCTGACCCGTGGGCCGCAGGAGCTGTAGCTCCCCTTGGTCTAAACTGTGCAGTGTGCTGCTTGCTGAGCCTGAGTCTGGGGTAGCCCACGTGCAGCAGGTCCAATTTTATACTACTAATATCCTCAACTCTCCGAATATTGGAAGGAAGTTTTATCTTATGATGAGGAGCATTATGGACTCATAGAGAATGATGACAAAACATTAATAAATAACATTTATGCTCTCTCTCCTCTTTGTCTCTCTCCCTTTCTTCCCCCCTTCTCTCAGGGTCTCACTATGAAGTCCAGCCCTCATCTCACTGCTTAGCTCTGTCTGACCTAGAACTCATGGTGCCTCCAGCCCCTCCCATTGGATTATTGGCCTGAGCCACCGTGCCCGGCTCAGAGCACACAGTTAATGCCAATGCAGTCAGGTTACTTACAGGTTTCGCCTGAGTTTTAGGCTCCCCTGGATCCTCGTCTGGGTTCCCCTCTTCCTGGGCTTGCCTATGGGGCTTTCACAGGTGGCACTTGGGCCGGAACAAGATAGTGACATTAGGAACCACACCACTCACTCTGCGGCTACCCCAAAGCACAAGGGCAGTTTAAGGAGACGAAACACAGGAGCATGGACTCAGCTGGCTGACATGTGGCCTGGATTCCACCCTCTGCATTGAGAGAGAGAGAGAGAGAAAGCGAGGGCCGCCACTCCACCCATCATGTAGGACAGAGTCAGAAGTGTGGGTGAGGTTCCCGGAGAAGGAGACAGTGTTCTGTCTCACAGTCACATGTGGGGCTCAGTGTGTAGGTGGAGGGGCAGAGGAGGCGGGCCTGAGCTTGAACCTGGGGAAGGAGGAGGGGTGGCAGGTGGCCGTTGCTGCCTCTGGAGCTCATTGTCCTCAGGCAGGATCCACCCGACCAACTACAAAGGCCTGGGTGGCGGCAGCATCTGCAGGCTCCGCCCCTTCCTGGAGGTGCCTGACTGTTCCCTTTTCTCTCTGTGTTGCTGGCTGTTCTCAGCTCCTGTTCTGGTCTCATGGATCCGGGTGGTCTGAACTCACAGAGGTAGAGATGTGGCTTCCCTCCCAGGCTCGCGGCCCTTGTGGGGTGGAGACCGCCCCCCGACCACTCTAAGAGTCCACTCCTGCGGCCTCCAGCCAGGGTTTCCCCCTTTCCTTGCCTGTTCAACTTGGCCGAGATCTCTCTTCCTTTGTCTTTCTGTACAGAGCTTTGAACTCAGTCATTCAAGAACAACAGCAACAAAAATCACCTGGTTGAAAAGAAGTGCAAACGTTGGAACCCATCTGACGTGCTTGAACCTGCGTGGACCGCCAGAGTTTAACAAGCCTGATAACTCCTCCTACTTCACGGGGTTCCAGTCAATATGTCTTGGTTTCTTTTTCAAGCCGTTTATCCCTAGTCCGCCTGACAGCCACTGCTTCCTAGAGGGCAACCGAGTCTCTGTGTTGAATGTGTGGCCAAGGCGTTTGTCCCTGTTGTGTTCCACATGAGAGCATTGCTCAGCACCGTGTAAGCCATTAGCCAAAGTCCCAGGGTGGGTCTACTTGCGGGCCACTTCTTTCCCAAGAGGACTTCTTGGCGGAGTAACTACAGGTCTCCCACTCCTCTCTGTACTACAGTAGCAGCCTCAAGGTTCTTTTTGTCTTCTTCTTTGGCCTTCTAAGAGGAAATTTAATCCTCAAAGAAATTGTTATTATTTTATGTACATAGTTATAAAGTGGCTTCTAAAGTGCGAGCTAACAGTGAGACATTCGAAATTGATGGGGGGGTGCCTCTCTTATTTAACAGGATGCTAGATCTTGGTGACCCAGCTACACTTTAGATAACTACTCATTGACGTCTGTTGCACACGACTTGGATTCTGAATTCTGTGGTTAATTAAGAAGGGGGCTTTAGGCAAGTCATTCACCTTTTTTGGCCCCTAATTTTCTCATCTCTGAATGTCGAGAATGGCTTCCAACAGATCCACAATCTGTTAGTAAATTTCAGCTCTTGGCTATAGAAGAAGCGAAGAGAGAGCATTTCGTCAGTCTCTGAGATGTAAATCATTTCGGACCACCGACTTGAACTCAACAGGTTGGAGTCTGGAGGCTGGGCCTTGCCTCTTGTTTCTTGTTGTTTCTTGATAATGCTGAAATCATGTCTCCGCCCTTAAATTACTCGAGCTGGCTCTGCTAATCACCTGACCAGAATTCCTCTCCCTCCTCTTCCAGAAATCAGATCCAGCTGAGATATGCTAAAGAGATGTGGGGAGGGGAGGCCTGTGCGTTCTGGAACCCAGGATCCTCTCTCGGGGTGTCTTTCTTCAGCACGGGGCAGGCAGCCAGCAGGACACAAAAGTGCTGTCCTGCCATTTGTAAGCTGCTGGCTCTGAGCGCTTCAGCTCAGAGAACGAAGCTTTTTCCCTTCCTCCTTCTGTGCTTTTGTGTCTAAAGTCTAAACATACTTTTCCTGTTTCTCTAAAGACTCTTAACTCCTTGGCTGCGCGGCTGCTTGCCTGCCTCTAAGGGTATCACTTCTGCGTCTCTTCCAATCCCCTCTTCCCAGTTTGTATCTTCGGATACCCTGGTGGCTGCTGATCTAGTTGTTCTGTGTTTAAATAAAGGTAAACATTCTCAACTCTGTTCCCACCTCATAATGCGTTACTTGGTGAAGGAAACAAACCCAGAACCAGGTTCTTATGTTCCCCAGGCTGGCCTCAAAGTTACCATGAGTCAAGGATGACTTTGAGTTTCTGATTCTCTTGTTTTTACTTTGTGTAACAGGACTACAGATAGGTACCACTACAGCTGGTTTATACCATGCTGGGGATTGAGCCATAAGGCTTTGTACATGCTAGACACCTACTCTATCAACTGGGTTCTACCCCTAGCCTTAATCCTGGAATTCTATGATATTATTATGTATCCTGAATCCCTTCAGTTCTAAAGTGCTGCAGTGCTATGGCTCTGGCGCTGGGTGAATTCGACCCTCCAGATCTAATTCATACCCTTGGAACATCCGCATCCTGACTTCAGCTGTCTCAGGTTCAGATCGTGAGCAACCTTCTTCCTTGGGTGGCAGTGCTAATCCAGCGACCTTTGAACTTGAAGATGATCTGAAAGGATCATGGCCGTGAGTTGGGGAACTTGGGCTGCGGCCTTGAAACTCTCCAGAGTGAGGCGGAAGGTGATTCATTCCCGTGTCATCTGAGCCACACGGTTTCCCAGGGTGCTGGGAGCATAAAGCAGACAGAGAGGAAAAACAGGGAGGAGGAGAAAGGGCCACGCCTTGGGCAGGGCCGTGCCCTGCTGTAGGCAGCTGTGAGTCACTTCTACTCCCCTGCCAGCCGCACCTTCTGAATGTCAGGTGGAGGATTTGCCTGGACCAAGCAGCCTTGATCAAGTCGGAACAGGTTTCCCTGCAGCGCTGTCCCATTAAAATTAATGGAATCAAAACAGGGCGATCTCATCTGAAATGTGATTTCTGTCTGTTCTGGGTGTTTCCTAAATACATCTAATGAAAGCTGAGGCTGCAGAAGAAAAAGAGCTGCAGGCATCCTTTGCGGACTCTGAGGGAAGGAAGGGGTAGATTTACATGATGCATTCCTGCTCTTCCTCCCCAGCTGATGAGCTGAGGGGCACGAGGAATGTTCTGGGCACGAGTCCTCATAGCTCACCATGTTATGATCAAGATCTTTCCATTTCGAGTGTATGCATGCACAAAACTGCTGCTGAATTAAGAAGAACAGTTCTGACATGGGGAAGTCTTGGCATAAAAGTGAACTTGGAATCCTGGCCCGTCAGGTGGGAAGCTATACAAAAGCAAGCAAGGAGAAAAGGCCAAGTGTTGGTAAGAATGTGACGGAATCAGGACCCCTGAGCACCGTTCTTGGGAATGAAAGTAATTACAGTTCTACATATACACTGAAAGAACTAGAAGCAGGAGTCCGGAGAGATGGCTCAGTAGGTAAAATGTTTGCCATGCAGGTCTGATGACCCAAGCCTGGATCCCCAGATCCCGCATAAAAGCAGGTCGAAGTGGTGTGTCTGTAATCTTTGCACGCTTACTGGACACGGGAGGTGAAACCTGAGAAGTCAAGGGTCAGACAGACTGGCTTATTTAGCAATGGTGAACAGACGAGGTCCCAAACAAGATGGAAAGGCAAAGAACAATGCCTGAAGGTTCCTCTGTGGCACACACGTGCCTGCATGCACACATATGCATACAATCACATACCACTCACATACATTACACAAACATATACACACACATGCATTCATCACACACATACATTCAATAAAAACAAGAATCGAAAAGATATTTGCACAAGCATGTGTACAGTGCTCAGAATTAGAAGCACCCCTGATGGGTGACTGAATAAACGAACTGTGATATGGCTCCCAATAGAATAGAATTCAGCTTTGGAAAGGGAAGGAGATTCTGACACAGGCTGCAACTCGGAGGAACCTCAGGACATGGTGCTTAGTGAAATAAGCCAGGTGCAAAACACAAACACTATGCGAGTCCACTGACTGGACAGTCAAATTCACAGGGAAGGAAAGGAGAATGGGGGTTACCGGGGACGAAGTTATTGTTTATCGACTGCAGAGTTTCAGTTTTGCAAGATGAGAAGAATCCTATGAATGGATGGTGGAGTTGGTGATGCAACATTGTGAACGTATTATATCGCTCTGAACTACATGCATAAAGCGATTGAGATGCAAATTTTAGATTCTGCAATTTGGAAAGACATACATGAGAGAGAGAGAGAGAAAGAGAGAGAGACCCACCTCCCCTACTCATACCTTGTCTTTCATGTACAAGAATGTGGGAACACAAGCACACACATGTGTGTGTTTATATACACACACAATGGCCAGAGTCTTCGTTGTTTTATTCATTGTTACTATTACTATTGTTGTTGTTTTTTTCACAAAGAATCTTGCTGTGTAGTTCAGGCTGGTCTCAAACTCACTGTAATTCCCTTATTATGATTATAGGCATAAGCCGCTGTACTTGACATTATCACATTTATTTTTTTATTCTTTTTTTATTAAAAATGTAATTATACATTTAAAAATTTTTTTACCAGTTCCCTCTCTCCCCTCTCCTCCCCCCAAACGCTCTCCTTCCCCTCCTTTCCCTCCCCATCCCCCAGTGCCTCCCCCCCAATTCCCACAGAGTCCTTTATTGTATACGCCTGACTCTCCACTGGGTCCTCCTCTCCGATGACATATAAGGACCCAGTGGCATTTCCATAAGCCTTTTCTCTTGTTCCCCTTAAGCATAGGAGCTCTACTATGGCTGTCAATCCCTTGCCTCCAGGGATCTCGGTGCCCTTAACAGATGCTAGACTTTATGAGGGCAACAGTGCGCTGGACATTGCGCAGGGCATGCAAAGTCCCATTATGATTGCTTTGGTCCCGACTATTGTTGAGAATCTTGCAAATCGTTGTTCCTCCCATCCTTTTGCTCTTACACTCTTACCGCCCCCTCTTCCGCAAATGTCCCTGAGCTCCAGGATGGGGAGAGATTAGGCTGGCCTAGTTCTATGTGATTGATATAGAGTCTCTGAAGTTCTGGATTGTGGTTTGTTGATTTTCTTTTGCAGTTTTGCTGCTCCTGCAATGCCCTTCACTCCATCCTGCTGGGCACTGTATGTCACCTCCTGGTCAGAGACAAAAAGCTGTTAAACTGGAGTCTTGTTATAATAGCACATTCAAAGGTAGATGTAATAAAAGTAGGAAACCTCAGTGAGGGAGGGGTCCATCACCCATTTGCAAAATGATTACTTTTTATCTGCTAGACTATATGCCCTCCCCTTCTGGTGAGATCAGGAAAGAACGTCTGTGAACTTAACCAGGTTTCTCATTACTTACTTGTAGATCTTGATGGAGGCCTATTTTTCTCTGCTGTAACATGGTCCCCTCTCTCCTTGTTTCTGGTGTGGCCCTCCTACCCCATCTCTCTTGTTCCTAATCCTTGCAATTACTGTGTTACATAGGTTTACTTTTGAGTGTCTCAATGTGGGCTGGGTGAGTTTGGTACTAGGAGCCACCTATTAGGGAGTACATACGGCACTTAATTTTCTGGGTTTGGGATACTTCACTTAATATAATTGTTTCTAATGACATCCATTTCCCAGCAAATTCCAGTAATTCATCATTTTTGATGGCTGAGTAGTACTCCATTGTATAGATGTACCACAGTTTCCTTATCCACTCATCAACTGTTGGACATTTAGGTTGATTCCATGACTTTGCTATTGTAAACAGTGCTGCTATGAACATGGTCGAGCTCGTGCTATCGAGGTGAACCTCTGCTGCATGGGGGGTTATTCCCAAAAGTGGGATAGCAGGGTCATATGGCATTTCAATCTTTAATTTCTTTAAGAATCTCCAGACGGCTCGCCAGAGTGGCTGTGTGAGCCTGCATTCCCACCAGCAATGTAGGAGAGTTCCCCTCTCTCCACATCCTCTCCAGCATTTGTCGTTGTTTGTATTGTGGATTTTTGCCATTCTGACCGGGGTGAGATGATATCTCAGGGAAGTTTTGATTTGCATTTCCCTGATGGCTAAGGAAGTGGAGCATTTTTTAAGATATTTGTTAGACATTTTAATTTCATCCCTGGTAAAGTTTCTTTTAAGTTCCAGGGCCCATTTTTTAATTGGGCCATTGTTTTCCTTGGAGTTTAGTTTTCTAAATTCTTTGTGCACTCTGGACAGTAGAGCTCTGTCAGATATGTGGTTAGTGAAGATTTTCTCCCATTCTGTGGGTTGCCTTTGAGCTTGTGTTACAATCTCTTTATCTGAACAGAAGCTCTTTAATTTCACAAGATCCCAACTGTTGAGAGTTGGTAGCAGTGACTGTGCCATTGGATGTCTGTTTAGGAAATGTTGGCCTAGCCCAATCAGCTCGAGGGAGTTCCCTATCCTTTCAACTATGGTTTTTAAAGTCTCTGGCCTTAAATCAAGGTCCTTGATCCATTTGGAATTAAGTCTTGCACATGGTGACAAGTATGGGTCCAGCTTTAATCTTCTGCATGTGGAGATCCAGTTTTGCCAGCACCATTTGTTGAAGATGCTGTTCTTTTTCCATTGGATTCTTTGGGCCCCTTTGTCAAAGACCAAATGGCTGTAATTTTGTGGGCTTATATCTGGGTCTTCAACCCTTATCCATTGATCTGTGTGTCTATTTTGGAGCCAGTACCAGGCAGTTTTTTTTTTTTCAGGCAGTTTTTATAACTATGGATTTGTAGTATAGACTAAGGTTTGGTATGGTAATACCTCCAGCAGTGTTTTTGTTACTCAGGATTGTGTTTGCTATCCTGGGTCTTTTGTGCCTCCATATGAATTTTGAGATTATTTGGTCAACTTCTTTGAAGAATTGCTTTGGGATTTTAATTGGTATAGCATTGAATTTGTATATTGCCTTTGGTAGGATGGTCATTTTTACAATGTTGATTCTACCAATCCAGGAACATGGGAGGTCTTTCTACCTTCTGGTGTCTTCTGCAATTTCTTTCTTTAGGGTTTTAAAGTTTTCATTGTAAAGGTCTTTTACCTCTTTGGTTAGGTTTATACCAAGGTATTTCATTTTTCTAGGGGCTATAGTAAATGGGATTGAGTCTCTCAGGGATTTTTCACTTCTTTCATTCTGGGCATATAGGAAGGCCTCTGATTTTTGCACACATTTATTTTTTTGTGGTGTCTTAGGTTCTGAAACATTTAAATGTGGGCTTGGTAAGATGGGAGGACTTTAAATCTAAGTATGGTAGATTGGGCTGTAACCACAGCATTTGGGAGGCCGTGGCAAGATCATCATGAATTCAAGGCTAGCCTGGTCTTCATGGTGAGTCCCAGGGAAGCCTAGGCTATGGAGTGACGCCCTATCTTAAAAAAAAAAAAAAATCAAACAAAACAAAACAAAACAAATCAAAGAGGGAGGATTTTTTTTTTTTTATGAAATGCCGAGGCTTCTTTGGCGAGACCTTAGCAGTATCAGTCAGAACTTGTTTCTGATCTTGCTCCATGTTCAGGAGGAATTTGTTCAAACATGAAATCCTTTGAAAACTTCAGAGTGGGTTACAGCTGGGAAACAGCTTTATGAGGCGCAGATTAAAGTGGGAAAAGAGTTTGGAAGAGCTGCCTCAAATGAGCTATGAAATGTAAAGGGGCTCCCTATGTCCTGGAATCCTAAACACACCACCGCGGTTCATGGACACATTCTCAGTAGAATGACCTGCAATTGAAAGTCACAAATATGCTCCAAATGTCTTGGGCAGGTCCTGTGCTCAGAAAACAAGCCCTAACCCTGGGCAAGTTATCGAGCTACTTGGCGATGCCTTTTCAGTCAAAATATGAGACTAACAAGAAACTATTCTGTGGAGGGCTGCTGGTTGGATTGAATTGGATCTACACAGCTGCAAGCTCTCTGGAAGTGAGTTACAGCCCTTACAGTTAGTATAGAAAGGTAGAGTATAAGCTAGGGGATAGTACGTGCCTGTAACAAATCTCAGCATAGGGAGGCTGAGGCAGAAGGATCTAGAGTTCAAAACCAGCCTGGGCTACATAGTGAATTTGAGGTTAGTTTGAACTATACAGTGAAACCCTATTTCATAACCCCTTCTCAAAAAGGGGAGCAGGGTGTATTTATTGGGTGGTGCTGGAGATTAAACCCCAGACTTTATGCACTTGACATCTAAAATGTACCACTGAACCCAGGGACATGACATATTTATGGAGGTAAAAGAACAGGATCTAGTTACTTTTGTTGTCTTTTTCCTTTTTTTTTTTTTTTTTTTTTTGCGTGTGTGTGTATGCAAGGGGAGGGAGTGCAACGGAGTGTGCATGTGTGTTTGAAAACATGTGAGTGCATTTGTGTGGTGCACATATACCTATGCGTGTGTGCGTGGGGAGCCTCCAAATTGACACTGGGCGTCTTCTCCGATTGTTTTCCACTTTCATTATCAAGAAAAGGTCTCTCAATTGAACGCAGAAAATGCCGGTTGATCAGGCTAGCTAGCTTGCTCTGGGGGTCCCCAGTGCTTGCCTGAGTGCTGGCATTACCGCAGCCACAATGCCTGTTGACATCAGTTGTGGGGATTTGAACTCCTGTTCTCAGGCCAGCTTGGAAAGGGCCTTATCTACTGTGCTACCTACCTACCTAGGCCCTACTTTTCAATGTAACTATTTCTTTGTGCCTTTGAGACTTAATTAATTTTCATTTATTCTAATCTGGAAATGACAAACTATGATTATGCTGCCACTAAAGAGTGCTTCTGAAATAAGAAAATGGGATTTGTAGAAGAGAGAATCCAAGAAAGAGAATTTAGCTAGTTGGTTGGGAAAGGAAGTCTAAGGACAAGCTTGGAGATCTTGCAAATGCTGCATGCCCGCTTAGTGACTATGAACTGCAACTGAAATTGAGGGTGATTTCTATGAAATACAGTGTATAATGCAAAGACTTGTCTCAATGGTCCAGCACTTACCTGGTATGTAGAAGGTTCTGCGTTCAGTCCTTGGCACTGCAAAACAAAGAAACAAAACAAGCAAAAAACGTGATAAAATCTGAAGAAACACCTAAGGGGTGAGGAGAGAAATCACCAGAACAGTAATATACCAGATTTGTGAATACTGCAGGTTTGGGGGATGCCGCTGGCGATGCCCAGAGCAGTTCTCAGCCCCGGCAGCACACTGGGCTGCCTTTAGGAACCCTCTGTTCTAGGTTCTGGCTGATAGAGATAGGAGGAAGCCACAGGTGTGGAGCCCAGGCCCCTGTTTCTATACAGTTCTCTGTAACGCTAACAGGCGCCCAGAGTCGAGAGCCAACGCTGAAGTCATATAACTGGGGATGCAGCTCAGAGGTAGAGCTCATGCCTAACAGGCTGTTTGATTCCCGGATCCCCAGCACTATAAAAAAACAAACAAACAAGAAAAAATGAAAAATTCAGGCTAGGTCAATGCCGCTCCAACTTGAACGGCGTAGGAATTGCCTAAGAATCGGACTAAAATCCAGGAAGAGGAAGTGAACAGGAAGCTAAGACACTACATTTTTCCCCCCAGAAACTGCAGGGAGATTCTCAGGCTTGAGAATCCTACTTGGATCTTCAAGCTCACATACTTTAAAGATGGCTCAATATAAACATCGTTATAACATGCCTCCATTATTGTTTGGGAGGAGATCTACTTGTTGGATAAATGGATGATCTCCGATGAGGCGCATTTAAGGGGATTCAGAAGAAGAGCACGAATCCCTATATCTGAGGTGTTTGCAATTTAACTGATCCTAGGTTACTTCTGTTACAGCTTCCTGACTGTAAGGCTTGAGCGTATGAGCTGGGAAGAGACTGGAGGACAGGGGTGTAGCTTGGGAAGCCAGAGTTGTGTTTTTGTGAGGTGCTGAAGGAAGAACATATGTATGAAGCAGCAGAGGGAAGTGGAAAATCCAGGAAACAGAAGGAAGAAATAGAAAAAAGAAACTGAGCATCAAGACTTTGCAAAAGGAGTCTGACAGACAGCTGCGGAGATCTGGAACTTTCTGAGTCAGAGCCCTGGGACACACTGAATCTGAGCCCACGGACACATTTATGGGATATTTTTTCTTTTTTTTTCTTTTTGTATTGTGTATATGTCTCTGTGTGTGTGTGTCTGTGTGTGTATCAGAGGGCACTGTGTGTGTGTCTGTGGAAGCCAAAGGTGATTTTGGGAATCACCCTGAATTGAACTACCTCCTCTTTGCTTTGGATTTTCCTAGGCTCTGCCTTCCAGGGCTGGAAGTGAAAGCCAAGGCCATTTCTGGCTGGCTTTTTTTTTTTTTTTTCTCCGTGGGATGGGGGATCCGAGCTCAGGACCTTCCGCTTTTGAAGCAGAGGCTTGACCACTGAGCCATCTCTCCAACCCAGGAGACTTTTTCTGAAGGTTCATCCATCTGCCATTCATTCCCACCTGACCTTCAAAACAGATTTGCAAACATGCACGTATGGGCACCTAAGGGTGCAACAGGAATCTTTCCGAATATTTTCTCTTCACAGCTACTCCAAGGATGTCGGATCATCTAGCAATCCAATGTAAAGAACATTCAAATGCATCTCTGTCTTGTCAGAGGTGGCAGCGATGGACAGGGGCCACTGGGGACCTCATCTTTGTCAGTACTCATCTGAGACCAACTGTGCTGAGCCTGCCAAGCTCGACTTGGGCTTGCAATACCTCTCTGTGCTTGTGAAAGCATAAATATGCTTTGAGACAGGGGGATGAACCTGCTCTCCTTCTCCCAGAGTACCAGCAGATGTGATTTTCTTTTATTAAAAATAATAGCAAATGAGGGGCTGGAGAGGGGGGAGGAAGAGGAGAAAAGGAATAAAAAGATTGATAGCTACACTTGACAGAAATTCAGAAAACATACAAAAGCATAAAAGAGAAAGTAAAAATCATTATAATCCTACTATCTAAAGATTAAAGCATGATATATATTGGTAAATGACTTTGAGAGGAAGTCATTTAATATGACTGGATTTAATATGGCACATTAAGCAGTAGTGGCTGCATACTATTAGAGGGAAACAGGGACATGTGGGTTCCTGTGTGCTTGTTACATGATATAGGATGATATAGCATGATGAAGCAACACAGCTTTGCTGTTCTACTTGTTGCTTAATGTTTATGGCTTCTCCTCCTCCTCCTTCTCTTCCTTCTCCTCCTCCTTCTCTTCCTTCTCCTCCTCCTCCTTCTCTTCTTTCTCCTCCTCCTCCTCCTTCTCTTCCTTCTCCTCCTCCTCCTTCTCTTCCTCTTCTTCCTCCTTTCTCTTCTTTTCTTTTCTTCCCTCCTCCCTCTTCCTCCTCACTTTTCCATTCTTCTTCCTTCTCATCCTCTTTCCTACTCCTCCTCTCTCCTCCTTCCTCTTCCTCCTCTTCCTTCTCCTGGAGGAAGGGTTTATTCAGCTCATGGTTTGAGGGGTCCATGAGTCCATTATGGGAGTAATGGCAATGGGAGGCACAGGAACTAGAAGTCAGGAATGAACTCTCATTGGACAGTGTTAAGGGGTCAGTCATTTCCTGCCTAGTCTGCTTTTGTCCTAGGGGAATGGACAGTGTCGTATGAATCCCCACGAACGGTCACACTGGCAGAACGTGCTCACAGTCTTCAGTAAGACAAGGTTCCTGTATTTGGGAGGTTTTCTTCTGAGATTATTATTATCTTTTGAAAACATGACTGGGGACTGCAAGATGGTTCAACAGGGACAGGTGCCTGAGCACACAACTTGCGCCCTGAGCTTGATTCGTGGAGTCCATAAATTGGAAGGAGAAAAACAACTTCCAAAAGTTTTCCTGTGACCGCCACATGTGCTATGTATGGCACATGGTAAGAGTCCCTCTACCCCTTTCCCAGTCAGATACACTGATTCTCTCTCTCCCCCTTCCATCTTTCCTCCTTTATCCACCCCCCACAGGTTTTTGTTTCATAACCTAATCTGGCTTTGAACTTGTGATCCTCTGCTTTAGCCTCCAAAGTGCTGGGATTACAAGCATGGGCCACCATCCCGTAACAGTATCCTCAGGACAGGACACTCCAGGATTCCAGTGATAGCTGAATGCTTAGCAGGGCTGCTTGTCTGTACATTGCGATAACGTTTGCTTCACTGGTCATTGGGTCTCCTCGGGACATTTTTTAAAAAGTTTATTATTTATTTATTTTGTGTGTGTGTGTGTGTGTGTGTGTGTGTGTATCAAAGAACACTCTATGTCTCTGTGGAGGATCAAGGGTAACTTTGGGATCATCCTGGATTGCTTCTATCTCCTTTTTGCTTCGCTCTGGGATTTCCCAGGCTCCAGAAATGCAGGCCACTGCTGTTTCTGCCTGGTGTTTTTAATGTGGTACTGGGATCTGAACTCAGGACCTTCTGCTGGTGAGGCAGTGTCTTAACCTCTAAGCCGTCTTTTCAGACCTTCTGGGGACATTTTTGTATTAGATGCTTATTACTTCCGAAACACGTCTGCTCCTTCTTACCCATCTGCTAGTGGTGATCCTCATTAGGCAGTTCTTTTGACCAGCACTTGTTGGATGCTAATTTTAAGAATGTTGATGGCCTCCTTTCGTTTTTTTTTTTTTTTTTTTTTTTTTTTTTTTTTTTTTTTTTGATGGCCTCCTTTTGGAGATGGTTTTGGACTAGTATTAATGTTTGGCCAGTGGCCTTCATTTCTGGTATGTTAACACCACCTGGGAACTTTGGGGGAGTCCAGGGTTGAGCCTGTATCTTGGACCACATGATTCAGCATCTCTGAGGTTATGACTTAGCTGTGTAGCTTAGAAGGTACCTGAGCATTGCAATGTGCAGCCAGGGTCAAGAACCAATGGATGCCACAGAACAGTGATCAGATCAGTTGCAAGTTAGAACCTTCCAGAAAGATTTTAAAAAAATTTAATTGCCTAAGTCTCACTGCTGAACAGATGAGTCAGGACCTTTGAAGAGGGATCTGGGTGACTAGTTTTCTGACGCGCCTTCGGACAACCTAATACATAGCAAGAACTGCACATGGGGCCAATGGATAATTAGTTCAGATTTAACCATGACCATCTCCTCGGCTCTGGAAGCCTCACAAGGCTCTGGGATGATGAGTCGCCTGCGCCAGCCCACGCTGGAAGATGGAAACAGCACGGCTGAGGAGTCGATGCCACGGGTCAAGCTCAGCTTCGCCATCATACATTTGGCAGGTGGGGCAGGTCACAGATGTCTCTGGGTCAGGATTTGTGCTATCAGTGTAAATCTAATGCTCTTCCTACCACACTTGGTGTTAATTGGCATCTGTTCTTCTTTAATTAATATTTTGTTGGCGTTTGGTGATAAAAATAAAGATATAATGACTCAGGCGATCATATAAATGTATACGTATATACAAATATATATAAATACTTTTTCATACAAATACTGAGAATATAAAAACTTAAGCATTGTAATTTTTTTATTTGTGTGTGTGTGTGTGTGTGTGTGTGTGTGTGTGTGTATCAGAGGGCTCTGTGTATGTCTGTGAAAAGCCAAGGGTAACTTCGGGAACTACTCAGGATTGTTCTACCTCCTTTTTGCTTTGCTCTGGGATTTCTCAGGCCCTGCCTTCCAGAGTGGAAAGTTCAGGCCACTGCCATTTCCACCTGGCGTTTTTATGTAGAACCTGGGATCCGAACTCAGGACTTTTAACTTGTGAGACAGAGTCTTAACCCCTGAGCCATCCTTCCAACCCACATTGTAACTTTTTACCTAGTAGTTTTTCTGTTGACCTTTCAGCTCAAATTTAGGGAATAATTTGTTCTTTTCATATGTGTGTGTGTGTGTGTGGGTGCGCGCGCGCACGTGTGTGCATGTGTGTGTGATGAATGCATGTTCACTTAAGAGGTCACAGAAGAGCATCAGGTGTCTTACAATGTCACACTCTGCTTTATTCATTTAAGACAGGGTCTTTCATTAGATCTGGGGCTCACTATTTTTGGTTATGTTGGAGAGATCTGAACTCAGGGCTTCATGTTTGTACAAGACACTCGACTCACTAAGCCATCTCCCCAGCCCTGATAATTTGTTTTTTAAAGACTTTCAGAGTTAGGGAGAGCGCTTAGCTGGTAAAGAGTTGGCTTTGTACACAAGGATTTCAGTTGATCCCCAGAACCCATGTAAAAAGGGGGGTATGGCACATGTTTGCTTGGAAAGTTGAGTAGAACCTAGAGGATTCCTGCGGCTTACCGGCCAGCCAGACTACTTGGTGTCACACGCGAGGACACACAAGGAAACTTTCAAATGCTATAATCTTAAGATACTGTAGCTGTTACTCCGAATGGTTGCTGATAAATTCACAACTAAAAGGCTTATGGGGGAAAGGGGGTTTTAATTTTCTCTTATGATAGTCTATAACAGTTCTTACTCAGCTTGGCTGGAGAATCCACGCCATTAGGGGATCCATATATCCACAGGACTGCTGAGAGAGGGACGATCCTTACTTGCCAGACCAGCATGTCTGGCCAAGTATACCAATGGATGCCAACTTTCTCAACCAGCTCCTTCCATCTTATTTACCTGCCAGGGACTCAGTTCTGCTCACTATGGGCTGAGTCTTTCTCATTAATTAGACAATGTTCTTCAGACTTGTTTGGACTGAAATACTAATTTCTCACAACTGTGTCAGAGCCCAGAGCCCTTAGTTACCAGTCTGACATCAGTATCGAACTATGACAAATAGTGATAACTTCTTAGGGTTAAAATTCTTCTAATTCATGATTTCATATCATATGTACTACATTGGAGAATGTCTAATTTTTCACCCCACATTTCCAAAGGTATCAGGAAAGCCAGACAATGGCTAACAAATGATGCCACAGGGGCAGCAGTCTTATCAGTGGAGCTTAGATCAGAAAGCAGGTTTATATGCAATTCTACTGAAAGACAATGAATTTAAATAAAATTAAGCATTGTAAAATAGTTACAGCAATGTAGATACAGGATGATGGCTTCAAATTTCCAGTCAATGATGCTTCTTTTTATAGATATCCTTTTAAAAGGTTATAGTCTTATCAAATATATATATATATATCCTTTTAAAAGATTTTAGACTGGGCTGAAGAGATGGCTCAGGAGTTAAGACTCTGCCTTGCAAGCAGAATGTTCTGAGTTCAGATTCCAGATCTCATGTGAAAATGTCAGGCAGAAATGGCAGTGGTCTGCAATTGCAGCCCTGGTGGGTGGAGCCTGGGAAATCCCAGAGTGAAGCAAAAAGGAGGTAGACGCAATTCAGGATGATTCCCAAAGTCACCCTTGGCTCTCCACAAGGACACACAGTGCTCTCTGATACACACACACACACACACACACACACACACACACACACAAACACACACACAAAATGAATAAAGTTTAAAAAATAAAATATTTGAGACTTATCAAATATATATATATACATATATATGTAAAGAGAGAGAGAGAGAAGTTAAACCTAATCTCTTTGTTTTTTCAGACACCACAATATATTCGTAATGATAGATAGATAGATAGATAGATAGATAGATAGATAGATAGATAGACTGATTGATTGATTGAAGGAAATGTATGTGTCTATTGCCCACAGGCTCAGTGCTTAGCCTGCACAAAGCCAAGGTTCCACCCCTAGCATTGTCCCGCCCCTTGCATACATTAAACAGTTGATGAAATAATTCCCCTAGTTCTGCTAGAAGGAGATGCTGTGATTCCCCCGGGCTTGGTTTTAGCTGGTAATCAGATTTGGCTCCGCCCGCTCCTGCCTCGCCACGGGCGCCTCTCCCTATTTACAATCCCTGTCTTGATTCTGGGTCGAGCACACCGAGGTGTTTCCTTTGCTCTGTGGTTAGTTTCCTGCTGGCTTTTGTTGGTTCTCTTGCTTGCTTGCTTTCAAATGACTTTTAAATAACTATTTCAGGAGCGGGTCTGGATGTATATCAGCAGCTCCTCCTCGGACTCTCCCCTGGGAGGGAGGGGGGATGCTGCTTATCTTGATCATCTTGTCCAGGTGCAGAAGACTTGGAGGTCTGGGGACAGGGCAGGGGTGGCTTTGGCCATGCTGTGTCGGTGGAGAGGAGCCCTGGTGAAATGGGGGAGAGTGGGGGTCAAACCTGAAGTCTGATGGGGGAGAATGTGAGTCCCTCATGTGCTCTTTGCTGCCTTTCCCCACTAAGGCGATGACAGAAAGTGCCACTTGCTCCTATGTGAGGCTGTGGCTGGTATGGGCCTGGTCCTCTCCAGGGATCAATTGGACACCATATTGGCCAGTAGTCACTGGTATAACTGACGTATGCGAAGGAAAGGCTGCCTGGGGTTAGATTTCAGATGCTTTGCTCCACGGTCTCTTGGGTCTGGTGGTTGAGGTTTGTGGCAGGACAATACATCATGATGGAGAGATTTGATCACTTCAGAGGGTCTGGGAGCAAAGAGGAAGAGGAAGAGGAAGAGATGGATCCCAATATCTCCTTCGAGGACACACCACTGGCGACCTAACTTCCTGCCACTAGGTCCCATCTTCTAGAAGTTCCACAGGCCAGAGACCAATAGAATCTTAGGCAGGAGACCAGTAGAATCACAGGCAGGAGGCCAGTAGAATCACAAGCAGGAGGCCAAGCGTGTAGCACATGACACTCAGAAGATATTCCCTATCCAAGCAGTAGCAAGTGTTAACTAAGTCTAATAGAAACTGTGCACTGAGCAATCCCTACAAGGCGACCTATGACCTTGGTAATGACCACTAATCTGAGTTCATTGTTTACCAGCAGGTTAATAAGGTCTTTAGTGACCCTGGAGAAGAAGACAATTAGGAAAGGACAGCGCAGGTGACCGCGTGACCTGCAGAGAACCTAGACTTTTATCTGACCAATCAGTTCATGCTCTGAAATAAGTGTAGCCAATATTGTCTTTAATTATACAGGGCTGATTCTGGTCTCTCTGGGATGTTCCAAACACTTGACTCATGAGCACTCAGCTCCTCAAGTAAACTCTTCAAAGAAAATACACAAACATTTTGAAATTGCTTATGCTTATAGTTTGTTTATATTTAGATTCACTTGCCATGAATAATCTTGAGCATTCTACATAAACCTTTTAATAAAATGTAATGTACATATAATCATATATAAAAATCATAAATAAAATACATTAGATATAGCATGTAATGGAATTGTATTTGAAGTTGTCCAATGAATCTTGGACTCTTATCAATCCTCACACATGTAGTATTTTATTATTATTACTATTGCTATTACTATTATTATTATTATTGAAATAAGAATGAGACTAGATTTTGAGACTAGATTTCTTCAGCTTCCATAGCTCTCAGGGTTTGTTTATAGAAAGGTGATACTAAGAGCATTATTTGAACATACCGCCCAATGTAGCTGTAATTGTGATGCTCTATAGAAGAGAGTATTCTTCTAGAACACATAAATTTAAAAGTTAGCTAATAGTTTACAATGAAAAATAGCGATCTCCTGAGGCCTCTCTCCCCAAGATGCACATCCATTCAGCTCATTTTTTCCAAAAAAAACTGCTGCGTGTGGTAATTATAAACAGGCAATATATCAGAAAAGAGACCCTCTCCTTTTGTATTCTTTTTTATTGTTTTATTTTACTGCTTTGTGCACATGTGGCATACGTGTGCGTGCACGTGTTTGTGATGTATGCCCATGCATAGATGCGTGGAGGCCAGAGGAACATGTGAGGTGTCCACAGTACTGATGTCTTTATTCCCTTGAGATAGGAGCTTTCACTGAGCTTTGGCTAAACTGACCGGCCAGCAGTCTCCTCGGTCCTTCTGTCTCCACTCATGTTGCAGTTACTCTGCACTGTGGCTGTTAGATTCACAACCACACAACTTACAGGGGAATCGGAGTTTTGTCCTGGGTTGTTATTCTTGGTTATAGTTCCTTGTCCAGCTTGGTGGGAGAGCTCACACCAACATCAGGGGCCAAGGGAACTGGCCACACCACAGCCATAGACTCACAGGACTGCCGAGAGAGGGACTTTCATTACTTGTCAGACCAGCGTGTCTGGCCAGGTATACCACAGGGTGCCAACTTACTTAACCAGTCCCCTCCATCTTATTCTCGTGCCCAGGGAGCTAGCCCACCCACCATGGGCTGAGCCTCCCCATCGATCAATCTCCTGCAGAATTGCTTGGGGCTGAACTCAACCATCAGTTCTTTACAAATGTACCCAGAGCTTCAAGCCTTCAACTGTCCAGTTTAATCCTGTATTTAACTGTGACAACCCCTAATCCTTACCCAACACTGGAATTAGACACACAAGTAGCTACACTCACGTTTTTGGCATGGATGCTGGGATCAGAACTCTGGCCCTCGGCGTGCGCGGCAAGCACTCTTACTCGCATAGCCATTGCCCCAGCCCTCTCTTTGTACTTACTGAAAATAGTAAAGTATCAGAGCTCTGCCCCAAACCAAGAATCTTTGCCACAGAAGAAAGGAGGCGAGTCTTTGTGAGTAAGTGTCTTCACGCCTACTTGAGGCTCCGGGGTCAGCAGACTCCCAGGCGAGCAGCTCCTTTTCTATGGGACATGATTGTCCCAGAAAGGAGACTTGTACCATGGGCTTGTGGGCACTGTCCACAGACAGCATAAGCAATGATGTAGACCTACAATTGCTGTTTTTGAAACTGTGGAGATGTTTAGTTACTATTAGTAAAAACGATTTTTAGAAGGGCAGCTAAGCATTTGGAATTGACCCCGGACATGACAAATGCATGCTCCATCATTTATCGATGCCCCTAATGCTCCCTAGATAATAATTTGTTAGCCTTTGTTAAGTCCACAGAAAGTTTCCAAAATAGTACTGCCACTAGATAGAAGTGTCTCCCTCAGTTTTTGTCTTCTTAAAGGAAAGAATTCAACCATGCAATATGGACAGATTAAGCAGAAATCATTTAGCAAAGCAAAGCAAAACACGCAATCTAGAGAGAGACCAAAGTGGTCCAGCAGGATGGGTAGCCCCAGAGGGAGTTCTTTGATGTGGATTTTTAAGGAGTTTTTAATAATGAGCATTTATTTGGTAGATGATGTGCTCATGGACTTGAAGGGCATTTCTTTCCATGATCCTGTAGAAAAGCCGACAGGTCGAAATCACAATGCAAATGTATATTGGAGTTGGGGTGTCCCTTTTTAGTGCTCGGGTCTAGCAAATGGAATGGTCCCTGACTCTTTGGCTTCTGAGATAACAAACAGAAACCAACTGCAGCTTCAAAGGCTTTTAACAACAAAGGGGTCCTTCTGACGCTCTGTAGACACAGAGCTCAATTTCTTCTGCTCCCTCCTACCTATCTCCTTGTCCCTAGTCTCAATACTTCCACATAACTAGTGTTTCCTTTACTGATTGCTGTCGGCAGCATAACTTTGCTTAGTTGGCAAAGATATACAATTTTTAATAAAACACCCATATACTTTGAAAATTAGGGGAGTCACTGAGAGTTAGCGATCTGTTTGATTCATGCTTTTTATTCCTCCCATCTATAAAACTGAGGTGTCAACACTGTCGTAACTGCTGGAACCCCTATGTGATCCCCACCATCTGCAAAGTCTGGTGTTCCAGCCACATCCTCCCCTATCTCTTTCTGTCTCATAGTGTTCACAAATCTACTTGAGGGAGCTAAGACAGGAACCTGCACCAAATTAAATGTCAAGTTAAGAAAATATAAGGAGGGCTGACTCAGGGGTTAAAGCCTGTGTAGAGGACCTGAGTTCAGCTCACAGGTAAGAAAGTGCTAAGGGAATCGAGTGATGACCTCTAACTCCAGCCCTGGAAGGTGGAGTCTGGGAAACCCCAAAGCAAAGCAACAGCAATCCAGGATGGTCCCCAATGTCACCCTTGGACCTCCACAGACACACATTCAAGTGCTTTTTTTTTTGTATATATGCCCATACACACTTGTACACCCACCCACTCACATACCACACACACACACACACACACACACACACACAAGAAAACATAGTAAGAAGACACACTGGAAAAGTATTTCCAATGCTGTAAGAAAGGATGAAGGGAGAGCAAGAAATGAGCAAGGAAGAGAGAAAAAGGAAGAAGAGGGAGAAAGAAGTACTGAGCTCCACGTTCTGCTCATAGTACTGGGTGACCGTGGAGAGAGAACCTGCCCCATTGACTGCCCTCACAGTGTTACTGTGACAGTAATGACCACGCCGTTTTAAGTGCTTTGCTTTATACCTGCATATGTAACAGCCCGAGAGCAACAACTGAAGGAAGGAGGGAAGGGTTTATTTTGACTCACGGCTTCGGAAGGTTTTAGCTGTGGTCTGCTGGCTCCATTACTTTGGGCCTGAGGCGAGTCAAGCACGGCGATGGGATTGTGCGGTGAGGGCTGCTCACGTCACCCGCCACCCAGAGGGAGCAGAATCCACCTGCTAGAGACAGGCCGTCTCCACGCTTCCTCCTGCCCTCACCTTCCACAGTTTCCATCTGTGGCAGCCCATTCAGGGATAAGTTCATCAATGGATGGACCCACTGATTAGATCAAAACTCTAATGATCCAATCCACCAGCTGGAAACCCAGCCTTCAACAATACATGAGACTTCTGGGAGATACTCCATATCCAAACTATGACATTGAGCAAATGAAACGGAAGGTGCCATTCACTCGGCTAGACTGTAAGTCTCTGCAGAATGGGAACTATGACTTGGTTTTGCTTCTCCAGAATCGAGTATAATTTTAATAGCAAGTGCTTAAGAAAGAATGAAAAGGGAGAAAGAAAGAAAAAGCTGCTGAATGGATGAAAAGATGATGAAGCAAATTTTAAAAATAAAATGAGGGCTGAGCTGGGGGAAATGGCTCAGGGGTTAAAACCTTTGCCTTGAAAGCAAAAGACCTGAATTCGGATCTGCAGGTCCTACATAAAAATGTGGGCAGATAAGGCAGCGTCTGCAATTCCGACCTTGAAAGGCAGAGCCTGGGAAACCCCAGAGCAAAGCAACAGAGGAGTTAGAGCAATCCAGGATGATTCCTGACGTCACCCTTGCACCTCCACAGACATAGACACTAAGTCCCTTTTGGATACACACACACACACACACACACACACACACACTGCACACATATATGCAAAACAAACATAAATGAATAAAAGAAAATGAGAGCTTAGGTAACGCAGTGATTAAAGTGACTGCCACACAACTAAAAAGATTGGAGTGCAGATCCCCAGATCCTACATAAGATGCAGGCAGGCGCGGCAAGTTCCTGTAATTCTAGCCCTGGGATGCAGAGCCTAAGACTCTCCAGAGGCGCTGGTTATCCATACCATTCTTATGGCAAACTTCTGGGTTTATTTAGAGATTCGGCCTTGAAATGATAACAGTGATTGAGGATGATTCCCCATATCCCCTACTCACGTGTACACACACACGTGCCCACCCACATGCAAATGTACATAGACATAGGCATGTATCCGAGGCACTCACACAGAAGGAAAAAAGTGAAGGGAAAATAAATAAATAAATATATGCTTTAAATCAGTCTTAGCCTAGGAGAGTCTTAAGCAAAGCAGGACTGGAGGTTCTGACGGTATCTCAAGGAGAGAGAAGCAGGAGCCAAGGGGAAGAGGTAGGAAGACACCACGTGCTTGGAAGAGGAGCTGGAGTCCACCTGCGGGCTCTCCTGCCTTGCGTTTTGCACGCCAAGCTGGGCGGCGGGTATCTTATCGGAGGGATGAAGGCTTCTGAGGATAATGGCAGAAGATGAGGACTTTTCAGAAGGCCCGTCTGGGGCTGGTGTACTGTAAGGAGTGTGCAGAGGGAGAGTCAACCTGTTGCACTCATGAAGTGCTCTCAGGTCCCCGACGAGTGATGGCTTTGAAAATCAAAAGAAACAAAGGATTTGAGTCTCTTTTTTTTTCTGTTCTATGAATTCTTAGCATGGGGCTATTTAAGGCATTTATCAATATGTGGACCAGCTCTTGAAATAGGGTGACTATTATGAAAATCTCTAGATAATTTTGAGTTGGAGAGGAGACATGTATGGATTGGACAGACAGAGTGGGAAGCATGCAGCATGTGGCACAAACTGAGTCAAGAAGTAAAACGCTGTGAGCAGTAACAAAGGGCAGGACAGACCGCCCACAGCAATATATATATCCTATGGAACAGCTCCAGTGACTACAACACTGTCAGTCGGAAACTCACTTGCATGGATTAAAGGAAACCTGCTGTGCTAGGCACCAAAGAAACCTCCAAAGACATGCACATGCATCAGTGAGGAGGGCTAGTTGACAGGACCTAGAGAGCAGATGCCCCCAGAATAGCTGACAGCTAGGTTGGTGTGGGAGGAGGGGGGCTACGGTGAAGCAGAGGGGAGGCTGCTAGGTTTGGCTATTCCATCTCCTTGCTGCGGAGGTCTTGCTCAACTTCCCCACCCCCACCCCATGACATATCTCTTCCCCTTTTACTCGGGCTTACAAAGTAGAGATCCACCCTGAGAAGGTGTCGGAGTTATGGACAAGTGTCAATTTGACAGTTGAAGGTTTGAGCTCTGGGCACATTTGTAGAGACTTAGTGGTTGAGTTAAGCCCAGAGCAAACCTGCAGGAGATTGTCTAGCTGATGGGGAAGGCCCAGCCCATGGTGGGTGGGATTAGGTCCTGAATAGATGGATAAAATACTGAGAGCTGGTTGAGGAAGTTGGCATCTTTGTGTACACTTGGCCATACATGCTGGTCTGGCAAGTAAGGATTGTCCATCTCTCAGCCATTATGTAGTGATGGTGCGGCCAGTTCCCTCTGCCCTGGTGTTGGTGCGTGCTCTCCCGTCAAGCTAAACTGAGAACTGTAACCGGAAAATTGTAAGAGAGAATAAACCCTTTGTTCCCTTAAGCCATTTGATGATGATTTATCAGCAACCATGCAGGCAAACTGCAACAGATGGTCACTTGCTTTTCTTATATTTTCAGGAAAAATGGAGTTATTCTCTTCTTCTAGAAAAATAAACCATGGCTGGGGAAGGGAGGGTGAAGGTAAGGAAAGAAGGGAAGTAGAGAAGAAGAAAGGGAAAGAGGGAGGAAAATACAGACTATCTTTTCTCTTACTTTTAGGGAATTTCATTCATTCACATAGCATATTCATTGGGAATATGTCTACTTTCTTACAATACCACCATGTTTCCTGACTGCTTGATTTTGATCTTCTGTTATCTACTGAAAATCTTCTGCCTGTGAATCTGAGAACATTTGGCTGGAGGTGTAGTTCAGTGGTAGAGGGAGTGCTGGACATGTTTGAATCTCCAAGGCCACGAAGCTATGGGTTGGACCCTATGTGCCATCTAAAAACTCCCATTCAACGAACATTTTCCTGAGATGCTGTTAGGGTTAGACATTCTCGAGGGCCTCAGAATATCTTTGGGAAAGCAGATATATCCAAGAGGAGTAGTGGTGAAAGGTCACATGCAGCAGTCCCCTCGAAGAGCTTACAAAGAGTAAAAACACTAGCCCAGAGCTAGAATTATAGGAGTAATCTTATCTAAGAACTTGGTTAAGCAAGTAATACATCACTAGCTTGTTATCCTCGCTACTTGAGAGAGGTCAAGGTAGGAAGATGAGTTTTAGTACTGCCAAAAAAAAAAAAATGGAAAAAAGTGAATAGATAAATAAAAGACACACAGGTAGATAGCTGTGATAAATTATATTGGGGAATCTGTACACAAATATTTTAGATTATTTAATTTTTCTTATTTAATTTTTATTTGTTTTATTTTTCTAGTGTTACAAGCATATTGAGTACTCATCCCATATCTAATTTTTTATGTCAGAGTGCATGTATGGAGGTCTCTCTTCTACCATGTGGGCTCTGGTAACTGAACATGCTGCATTGTGCATGAATGAAATGAAGGGAAATTCATTCATTCACATAGCATATTCATTGGGAATATATCTATTAACATACACTGCTAGTGTGAATGCAAATTGTTGTAACTATGCTAGACAAGGGCATGACCTTTTTTGTAAAGTTGAAAGTTCAGATATGTTGTGACTCAGCCACTGCACCTTTGGGAATATTCACAAGTATAATCCAGGAGACATATCTAAGAATGTTCAGAGCAGACCTGTTTGTAAGACCAAATATTTATAAGTCAACCAAATGCCAGCAACAGCAGGAAAAATGAATCCATCAGCACAGTTTCTTGCATTGGAAAGTTTTTAAACTGACAATATGAAAGATATGCATGCAAAAGCAGCGCGCAGCAATGTGGGTCTCTCTTTTTAAAAATTTATTTGCCTCTGTGTGTGTGTGTGTGTGTGTGTGTGTGTGTGTGTGTGTGTATCAGAGGGCATCGTATGTGCCTGCAGAGGCCCAAGGGTAACATCAGGAATCATCCTGGCTTGCTTTACCTCCTTTTGGCTTTGCTCTGGAGTTTTCTAGGCTCTGCCCTCCTTAACTGGAAGTTCAGGCTGCTTCCATTTCTGCCTGGCATTTTCATTTGAGATCTGGGATCTGAACTTAGGTCTTTCTGCTTTCAAGGCATAGACTTAACCCTTGTGCCATCTCTCCAGTCCCCATCATGGATATTTCTTAAACATATGATTCTGAGTGAGAAACTTATGTCCAAGTACTACGTGCAACATGAAGTCCCTTAATGTTACAACAAAACAGAACAGGAAATAAATGGAAAATTTGCATTTTGGGACTGCTAGCTCTGGTGGGCACACCTAAGTTATATTCATTTTGTGTGGTAGATTGGGGAGTAGTATGGTGTATTAATTAATTAATTGTGTGGCAGATTGGGGAGTGTATGGTGTATTAATTTATGAATAGGGTAAGGAGAGTAATAGTTACTTTTCTCATCACTATGAGATCACGGAGACAGTTTACAGACCAAAGAATTTATTTCAGATCTTGGTTCACAGGATATGGTCCATCACAGTGGAAAAGGCACAGTGACAGGACTGGCTCCTGTCCTTGGTGGTATGAGTTTGAGGTGGACAGTCAGGAAGCAAAAGCCCTTGAGCAAAAACTGAAGATGGGTATCACCTTCAAGGTCCCGCTCTTTGGACCCATGCCTTCACTACGCTAGGATACGCTGTGTTCCACAACACAACATCAGCAGGTGGAGGGTCAGGCGTTCAAATGAACGACCCCATTGGGGGCATTTCCCATTCAACCTGTAATAGGGGACCTGCAGGAACCAGTAATGAGTATGTGTCAATAGCCAGAAGGTCTGAGTAATCAACTCTGCTCATCTACATGGGGCGAGGAGTGACTGTTACAGGCCAGAACTGCCAGTTTTTCAGCTAGAACTGCAGGTTAAGTAGATAGGAGAATGGAGACATATATTATTAGAGTTTATCATCCAGAGCCTGGCAGGTTAATCACTGGTGTAAAGGACAGCTCTTTTGCCTTCAGGAGTTTTCAGCCTGCTAGAGACAAACAAAACAACAACCAAGGCATTGATTCTTATTCATTTATTTGTTTATTACATGCATATGTGCGCATGGGGAAGGGTTACTTACGTGTTTGCAAGATGTGTGGGTTCATGTACTTGGATGTATGTGTGCTTGTATGGGGAGGTCTGAAGATGACCTCAGGTGCCTTCTTAAATTGCTCTTCCCTTTTATTATTAAGACAGGGTCTCTCAGCTGATGCCAGACCCCCCACACCCAAAGAACGGCAGCGGATTGCAAGGGTAGGAATGACATGGCAGAGCAATGCGAACCTTCTGACTTGAAGACAAGGGACAGAAGTCTGCTCTTGGGGCTTCTGAGTCCAAGGGGATAAGTTCTTTCAGCATAAATCACCTAGGTAACTAGCCTGCTGCGTGCTGGGATGACAAGTAGCCAGCACGACTGCCCCATGTGGGTTCTGAGGAGCCAACTCCAGCCCTGCAAGCATTCTGTGTGCTAAGTCCCAGCCCCCAATGAATCTGACATATATGACTGTGAAATCCATTATTTTTATTGTACTTTCCCAAGCATAATGTTACTACAACTCAAAAGTTTTCATTACATTTTTCTAGCAACAAATTTATTATAAAGACAATTTTTGGGGGGGCAGAGACAAATATAAAAAAGAGTATCTACTGACTATCCCCTTAGAGATGCTTATTGTTAGTCTTTTGGTATATTTCCTGGTCATGGGCTGAGGTTTGTTAAGAATCCTGGAAGCGTCTGTCAGTTACATACTTTCTGATCAAGACTGTCCAGGAACATAGTTCTGAGCATGGAGCTTTTTGGATCAAGAGAAGTGAATTTGAACCTCAGCTTTTGTCCTGTGTTCTTGGCAAGCTGGTCACCTTCCCTGTTCCTCAGCTATGTTGTAATACCAGGGTTGGTCTTGTGGATTAACTCAGACAAAAGATGGAACAATTAGCAATTATTGCGTCTGAAGCAAAGTCAACCTTCAATGATAGTTGTGATGCGATGCTGAAAGAAGAAACACGGTTTGGTGAAGGGACGTTCATCTAGGTCAAAGACTCGCAAACTTGGGAAAACACACAAAGAATGGCGGTGGGAGAAGTACAAGTCTGTTCTTTCAGCATAACAAGTTTATTCATCCTTTTCCAAGGAGGAGGGAGAATCCGTAGGAATGGCTCAGGGATCAAAGCGCTTGTGGCACAAGCAAAAAGATTGGAATTCAGATCCTCAGATTTCACATAGACTGACAGTGACTTTGGTAGCCTACCTGAAGTTCTAGCACTGAAAAGTAGAGCTTGGGAATTCCCAGAGCAGACTGGCTTGCCAGAATCGCCCTATAGGAGAGCTGTGGGTTTAGTTAGAGACACAACCTCAAAGGAGTAAGTGGAAGAGCAGTCAGGGAAGATTCACAGTATCAACCTTGGGCCTCCACACACTAGCACACGCTCATAGATGTACACACATGTGCACCCTCATACATGCTCACATGTGAGACATTGGAGATCCCAGTACAGACAGGCATGAAGGTTCCCCTCAAATTTACGATCTAAAAATGATGGGAGCTGGAATTTATCTCGGCAGTAGACCACTTGCCTCTAGCATGCTTGAGACTCTGAATTCTAGTCCTAGCACCACAAGAGAAACAAAACAAAACGAAAGGAACATCTTGACACTGGAAGGTTTTAGAAAATACACAGAGAACCAGGGTAGTTCTGGGCTTCTCAACAGCTAAAGGCAAGAGTAATTTCCCCCACAATTTGAGAAATTCCATTTCTGACTGAATGATCGGCTAAAGGCTGTGCTGGAAGAAGGACATTTTTGGTCCCAAGAAAACATAGACCTAACATGCACTCAATTCTCAGCTGAGTCAATGGAAGATGTGCATGTCTAAAATGAGGCAGTAAGTGTAGAAAATGAAAGATGTTAGTCTCAGAAAGCAGTATCAGTTAAGAAGTTAGTCTGGAGAACAGTCAGCTCTTAGGGAGAACCATCCAGAAGATCCCAGTAGATTCTTTATGCAATGCAGTTAATAGAATAACTGATGTGAATAATTGTATAAGAGAGGATCATTACTCAACCAGAGGGGAGGGGAGTTTGGAGATAAAGTGATGATAGTAATAGGCAACTAAGTAAATGCAAAAAAAAAACCACCTCAGAAGGACAGGGAAGTTGTAAAGGAAAGGCTTATGATAAATTAACTACTTAGAAATAGCCTAGCAGTGTTGTCTACAATAGCCAATGGGTGGAAGCAATCCAGATGTCCATCAACGGATGAATGGATAAACAAAATGTGATGTGGCCATACAATGGAATATTATTCAGTGTTAAGAAGGAAGGAAATTCCAATACATGCTACAGCATGGATGAACCTGGAGGTATTAATTATACTTAGTGAAAGGTATGACAGGACAAAATTCTGTTTAAATGATATCTCTAGGACCATCAAATTCACAGTCGGAAAATAGACCGGTGGTCACCAGGGTGGTGGAGAAAATATTCAGAATCACTGAATTGTATACTTGAAAACTGTACAAGTAAAAAGGATCAAAAGGGTGAACTTTATGCTATGCATATTTTACTTCATGTTTTGTATATTTTATACTATGATGAAAATAGAAAAATCAAGGGCTAGGGAGGCAGCTCAGTGGGAAAAGTGCTTGTTGCACAAGAAAAAGGCCTGAGTTCAGGTGCCCAGAACTCATATAAAAGAATTTGTCACAGGTCCATTGAAATGGCACAGTGGGTAAAGGTGACTGAACACAAATCTGCTGACCTGAGTTTGATCCCCAGAAATCTACATGGCAGAAGGAGAGAACGTGCTTCTTAAAGTTGCACCATTGCACACATGACCAAGCTCTCTCTCTTTCTCAAATAAAAAAAAGTAAAAAATTAAAAAACCTAGCACAGTGGCACATGCTTGTAACCCCAGTTCTGGGGCAGACAGGTGGATTGATCCCAACTGGTCTAGCCAACCAGTAAGCCCCAGTGAAGAGACATTGTCTCAGAAAATAAGGTGGGAAATGACAAACAAGACATTGACCTCTGGCCTTCCTTACCTAATGCACTGCGTACAGCCACAGAACGGGTACACATCACACACACACACACACACACACACACACACACACTAAATAAACAGATAAAAATTAAAATTAATTGCATATAAATTAAAATTTGCATATAATTAAATTATAATTAAAATTGTATATAAATAAAAATACCAAAGTGCTATATAGAGAATAGAATTATGATTACTTTTCTCATAGTGATAAATAGAAAAGCAGACTGACCGAGACTTAGACATTAGGTATCACACTTTTGTTTTCAAAACTGGTGAATAGACTTTCTTTTTAAACAAAATTATGCATCTTCTTTTTAAAAATCTGTTCTTATAAGTGTATAATTGAAACAAGTGAGGTGCCAGTAATCTTCTAATTACACTTGTACACCTTCGATCACTTTTCTAACATTTTAATCATTCTTTTAACATTTTTCAGTGTTATATTATATATTACCCATACACATGATATACATGGTTTGTTGATTGTCTTATGGCAAAAGTGCGATAAACACAGGCGATCTTATCTCAAGCACCAAAATGCTCTCTAAAAACTCTATGTTTTGCTTCCTTTCCACATCTCTAATGAAATATACACACTCATTTTCTTAATATTTATTTGCAATAACGGCTCTGAAATGAAGAAATATTTCATATTAATTTAAGTCCTTTTCATAAAGTCAAGTTTGTAAGTACAGTTATAAAAAGGAATCTCTCAGACGCCTCCTTTTGAATAGTACATACTACTTCATGGAAATAAACAGGAATGTTGATTTTTGTTTTAGAATCAGAAATGTCTGTTTTTAAGTCATGAGATTATTTCTCCCCTCCCTCCTTATTTAGTTAGGTGCAGTCACAGCTTTTGGGGAAATGACAGGTGCCATTTTCTTCGGGGTGCCTCGGGTGAGTGGGAAGGGCTCTGGGGAGCTTGGTTCAGTTCCACCAGAGGCCAAACTGCTAAGTAGTTGAAACTCGGAGTCGCTGGGCAGGTTCAGCGAGAATGAAAATGACGTGTCCCTCGCCACACCCACCTTTGCAAGACACAGCTGCTTCATGGGGTTCGTTGAGCCTGCTGAGTCTGTGTTTGAAGTGCGTCTGCCTCCTGCCACCCAGCAGCTAGAGCATTAATTCATGGGAGAGGAAGCACTCCTCAGGGCTCTCCTCTTGATTTGCACAATTCTTTCTTTGACAGTTAGGGATCCATTCACTTTAATCCTCAGGTGCCAGCTCAAGAAGCCGGAAGGAGGCCAGTTCTCTTCCTAAAAGGGTTATGTTATGGTTCATGCATGAAGGCAATTCTTTCTCGGACCTTAGACTTAAGCTGAGAACTCAGAAAGGTTGGAAGACCCTACAAGGATGCGCCCACATTCCTGGGCAGTGTTGTTTTACTAAACACTGTTTGAAGATAGTTGTAACTGCTTTACACAAAGTGATTACTCCTGCCTGCCCACTCCTTGGTTCCCATCAGGAGTGAGACCTGTTTAGCATAGATGAGGAAAATTCTAGAGTAAACCTGAATCGCTCCCATGGAAGGCTCTGAAATATGTGCTTCACTACTTTTTTGAGAAAAACAAAAAGGAAAAACAACAAATGCCACTAGCAAATTTTATATGTTCATTAAAGCATTACTAACAAGAGGCTTCAGACAAGGCGGAAATTACTTACTATGCACAATGTCAAATTAAGAAGACAAACACAGAACTCTATATATATTCACTGAAGAGGGAAAAAAGACTGCAGGAAAACCTCTCAAAGACTTCTAAAGAACATGGTTGTCTTGAGTGGTTGGCACAATTGTGGATGAGTTTCTTAGCTTCTGTCCACTTCTGCCTTCTTTGAATATTTTACAACAAGTACACATTTTCATAACGAAGAGGAAAAAGATCCCCAGATTCATGCTCATCCTTGTAAGCAAACTTGGTTTGCAGGGGTAGCTCTTGGCTCTCATGTGCAGGTTACTACCTCAAGGTTAGGGATGTAGCAGTGACCACTGCATGCGAGTTGGCTGTAGATTCTGTCCTGTGTTCTCCGCCAGTCTGGGGGTGGGAGAGCCTAGATTAGGAGAAGCAGTGGAAATCAGAGGTGATCACTGTTCCCCTCTCTATCCCTAGCTGGAGCTCTGTATTTCCCACTACTAACTAGGTTGTTTTCTATTCTTGTCTCTTGCTTTGGATATTAACGTTGCTGGAGTGAGGCTTTCAGACACTTTACTCTCTTTCTCTCTCAGCAGGAAATACAGTATTGCAATGAAATACCTCATGGTCATACCTGTGGGCACCTGGAAACTTGTGAATGTCTGCGAGTTTGAAAGATGGTCACTTCAGAAACTAGATGTCTTACATGCCACCCAAAGCTGGGTCCCTTGTAGCTTAATTTCAATTCTGCTATGATAAATGCTATGATTTCTACGTAGTATATGAACCTCCAATTTTTCTCAACAATGAAAACTACATTCAATAAATTCAATAAAGCTTTTAAAACTATCAGAGAGAAGGAGGATGAAGAGCAAGAGGAAAAGAAGAGAAGAGAGGAGAGGAGAGGAGAAAAGAATAGATACACATGTGGTGGTCAGAAGAAAACTCTGAATGTGGTTCTTTCCTTCCACCATGTGGGTTTCTCATGATGCAGCTGAAATGGACAGGTTTGTGCCCAGGAGTCTCCACCCGCTGAGCCATCTTGTCAGTCTTAAAACTGTAGTCAGCACCAAGTTAAGACAAAACAAAATAAATACAGTCTCTGTAATGGTCAAGAATTAATTCTAGGGTTCCCCTTTCTGATAGAAAATGCATGGATATACAAGTCTGTTGTATAAAATGTTATGATATTTATTTTCATGTAAACTACATACTTCCTCTGCATATTCTTGACATCCTACAAATCATCTCTAGGTTATGTAAAATACCACTACAATGTAGATGCTCTATAGATTATCGCCACACCTTATCAGGGAATAATAAGCCAAACCCAACAGTCCGTACATTTTCAGCAGAGAGGCATTTTGCTTTTTCAATCTGTGTTCAGTGGAATCTGCAAGCTGCAAGTGGGAAGGGAGTGGGTGGTTCATGCTGTGGGACTTGAAGCCTCCAAGAAAAACAATCTCCTTATCTTGAGGACTGGGCCTACAGATAATAGAGTTTATGCTTGTGTGACTTCTGCCAAGCCGTACAGTACCTCAGTGTTACTGCACATACACACATCCATTCATTTGCTTTAGGGAACTGAGGAGATTCTTAGCTTTAAATTGATGCCAAATCAATGCTCAGAAATATGTTCTTTCACCCCTGAATGGACAGGAATGTTGTCACAGTGATACAAGATTACAAACAGGCAGAATACTGAGATTTGAAATATCAGGTAGCACAGGGACACATGTACTGTGTCTGACGTTCACTATTTTCTTTTATTAAAATGTGCCTTCCTGGGGCTGGAGAGGTGGCTCAGGGGTTAAGCCTCTGCCTTGCAGTCGGAAGGTCCTGAGTTCGGATCCTGGACCCCACGTATAGATGCCAGGCGGAAGCAGGCGCGGCCTGCGTTTCTGGTCCTGGTAGGGCGGAGCCTGTGAATCCCGGGGCAGAGTAAACAAGGAGGAGGTGGAGGCGTCCATGGTGGTTCCCGAATTCGTCCCTGGTTCTACACACATACACACACATACACACGCACACACACGCATACACGCACAATTGAATAAATAATAAATAATAAAAAATTTAAAAAAAAAAGAAGCCAGGAAGTTAAAAAAAAAATGTGCCTTCCTGACACTTCTGTTGGGGAAATCCTTAGGGGCAGAGTCTGGGAGGGTGAGACAGATCCCATCTGAGCCAAGCTTGTGTGTGGCCCCATGATGTCTGTTCCGGTTGACTGACCTCATAGGGTCACAATGTGTGGAGGCTCAAGAGCTTTAAAAACCATTGGTATAAACCAACTGCTTTCTGGTTGGATTTGAGACCTGCTTTTTGCCTGGCACTGCAACCCAAGCCAAGAGCTCATGGAAGGAGAGACCATATGCCCTAGGCAGGAGCAAACTTCTAAGGTTTAACCATTAGTGCTTGGTAGTAAACTGCCATCTATTGTGTGTGTGTGTGTGTGTGTGTGTGTGTGTGTGTGTGTGTGTGTACAAAAGAGCATTTGAGTGTGTGTGTGCCTGTTCTACCTCATTATTGCTTTGTTCCGGGGTTTCCAGACTCTGCCTTCCAGGGCCAGAATTGCAGACTGTTGCACTAACTATTGACATGTTTTATGTGGGATCTGAACTCAGGTCTTTTTGCTTTCCAGACAGAGACTGAGCAATCTCTCCAGCCCCAAACTGTCATCTAAACATTTTTCATTAAGTACATAGATTAGAGGTGCTCTCAGCATTCAGTTGAGAAGCATCCTTTTGCCATGGAAGATATTTAATGTGGAGACCATAAGTGTCGAGTCCAGAGAATGGGTGACCATTACTACTCAATCCTGAACAAGACATTGAAATGGCTCCTTATCCCAAGCTCAGGAAGTCTTTTGGAAGAGAGGATGGTAAAAACCTGAGAGCCTGAGGGTGAGGAGTGTTTCACGAGGCTGCAGCACTCAAGAGCTCCCAGAAGCACTATCTATCTCCAGCAGACCGTACAATCTTTGGCCCCATCACTGTTGTATCATGGAAGAGGAAAGATCTCTAAACAACAGCAATCCAGTGGTGTAGAAATTTGAAAAACATATTACAGAAGATAGTGCTGCAACTCAGTAGCAGAGCCACTCAGATTTTATAAAAATCTGAGCAAATATTCCCAGGCTAGCATGCCACTCAGATTGAGAGGTCCTCATGATCACAAGGAGTTTAGGAAATTCCTTTGGAGAGCGAGTAAAGCAGATGTATAGAGCTCTTGAATCACACTTACTGTCTGTGTGACTTACTCACTAAATAAGTGAACTATTAAGCTTGGCGGGATAGGCCCAAGAGTGTGAGTGGCCCTCTGTGAACCGCAACATTCACATACCACAGAGGAATGGAAGACCCTTGTGCACTGCAAGAACGCGGTCTTTGGTATTCTTGGGTTCTCAGTGATGAAGCGATTCAGACAGGATAATACGGACAAATCCCCCATTATTTGTGTTCTTCAGTGAAAGGCAGGCAAGTCAAAAAACCAAACCAAACCATAGAGTCGTCCTGAAACACAAAGGTTCAGCCAAGGGTGGTGGCATGGGCCTATTTTCTTGTACGCTGGAGACCGAAATGGGAGGATGGTGAGTGTAAGGCTAGTCTGGGCTACACAGTGACAGTCTTAAAAAACAAAAACAAAAACACCACTGAAATCAGTACAGTTTATTAACAATTAAAAGTGAAAGAAAAAAAAAACAGTATCAGGAAAGTCAGAGGGGGTATCTTCAGACTCATGTAAAACCCATAAAAATATGGGGTCACTATAATCCCAGCATGCCAGAGGCAAAGATAAGGGATCTTCAAGACAAAGCTTAGCACACTGAGAGACCCTCCTTTAATAATGCAGACAGCTAGTAAATGACAAAGATGGCCTGTATCAACTTCTAGCCTTGGAATGCATGCGCACGCACATGCACCTACATGCATACACGTATGCACCCGCACACCCATACATAAAGAGAACTTTGGGTTAAAATATATACTTTATTAGCTTTTTCCTGTTTTTGAATGAATCCTATTTACTTTATGAAATTGCTTTCTTGTAACAGCTTTGAAGACTAAGAAAAGGTGTATGATATAAAATATATACCATAGTGCTGGGAATCAAATCCAAGGTTTTGTGCATGCTAGACAAGTGCTTTTTTGCATGAGCTACATTCCCAGCTCCTATACATTCTGTTACAAAAAAACTCATCTATCCTGCTAATAGGCATTTCTTGACCTCACATTGTGTTTTCAATTGAAGCCTCTGTCTATGCGCTCTGCATTATTAAAATGCTCCCCTTCCCCTTTTTTTTCCTCTCGCACTGCTGGGCGCCGGCTTCTTGTGCTCTCTCCTGCTGCCGCCCTCCTAGCTCCCGGAAACAGCTAAACCATGGGTTTCGGAGACCTGAAAAGCCCTGCCGGCCTCGGTGCTCAACGATTACCTGGCAGACAAAAGCTACATTGAGGGGTATGTGCCATCGCAAGCAGATGTGGCAGCGTTTGAAGCAGTCTCTGGGCCACCACCTGCAGACTTGTGTCATGCCCTCCGCTGGTACAATCACATCAAGTCTTACGAAAAGGAAAAGGCCAGCCTGCCAGGACTGAAGAAATCTTTGGGCAAATATGGCCCTGCCAATGTGGAAGATGCCACAGGAAGTGCTGCTACAGATGCCAAAGATGATGATGACATTGATCTCTTTGGGTTTGATGATGAGGAGGAAAGCGAAGAAGCAAAGAGGCTACGTGAAGAACGCCTTGCACAGTATGAATCCAAGAAAGCCAAAAAACCTGCAGTTGTTGCAAAGTCTTCCATTTTACTAGACGTGAAACCTTGGGATGATGAAACGGATATGGTGAAATTAGAGGAGTGTGTAAGAAGCATTCAAGCAGATGGCTTGGTCTGGGGTTCTTCTAAATTGGTTCCAGTGGGATATGGAATTAAGAAACTTCAAATTCAGTGTGTGGTTGAAGATGATAAAGTTGGAACAGACATGCTAGAGGAACAGATTACTGCTTTTGAGGACTATGTGCAGTCCATGGATGTGGCTGCTTTCAACAAGATCTAAAATCCAATAAAAGCTTGAGATATAAAAAAAAAAAATGCTCCCCTTCCAACCAACCACTTTAGCTCATGGACTGTAAGTACTTTTTGCACTTGTACAAAGAGATAACATGAGTTCCTATGGACTTCTGAGAAAGTAAGGAATTCCTCTTAATCTCGCTGAAATCAAGGTGTTCTATGTAAGGTTCTGTTTAGTCTCAAGGTTTGACTGATGACTCTTTCCCAGCTGCAAGGTCATTTCTAAGGTCAGCCAGAGACAAGGTCTTCTGTCAGACGTCTGTCACTATCAGTACGAGGGGAGGTGTCTACAAGTGGCAGGGGAAAAAATAGTTGACCTCAGTTAGGTCGGCTAGTGGGGCTGCCAAATTTTCCACTCTGCATTTTTGAAACCTGGTTGTCAGAAACAGACTACTTTTCAAACTCCTTTACGGTGTTTCCAAGATTCTGTAAATATGCCTATATTGCAGCATAATCTACTACGCTGTAGTTGCTTTCCTGAGGTAGGTTTTTATATTCCACAGGGCAAGAAAGACTCTGTATCTAGCATTGAGGCTCTAGGTGGGCTGGCACACACTAACTATTCAATATAGCTCTTTATAATGTCTGCAAGAGGAGGCTCACTGACTCCCTGTGAGATAAAGGTGGACACAATACAGGTTAAAATTTTATGTCTAGCCAAGATGTGAAATAAAATTTAAAAAATTTTACTTATGAGGCAGACATGTTCATAGCATATATGTGGAGATCAGAGGGCAACTTTTGGAAGCTGATTCTCTCCTTCCTCCATGTGGGTTTCTGGGAACTGAATTCAGGTCACGTGGTTTTCGTGTGGACCCCTTCATCCACTGAGCCATCTCACTGACCTTTTTGGGGTTTGTACTGTGAACTTGACATAAGATTTCACACAGTATCAAAGAATGATCCCCCGTTTTATTCCATCTGCTGCTTACAATAGAAAGTTGTCAAGAAGAATATCAGCATTTCCATTTTCCACAGAACGAAGTTGAGCTCTTGCTTGAGTAAGCTGTGGTACAAACTCAGAACTCTGACCTTCTGATGGTCACCCCACATCTCGCCATGAGCCCAGACAGCTCACGTTGCGTGTGTGTCTGGAGTCCATCTCTCTGGCTTGTCAACCTGCTTATTTCCTCCTCTTATCTGCCTGCATCACCCTTAGAGAAAGATAACCGGCAGCCCCTGGCTTCCTAACTGGCATGTTTGGTTAGTCGCGAGCCATTTGCACTCTTGGCAGGACCCAAAGGAGTCAGGATGCAGTGAGGTAGGCCGGGAGGCAATGGCGGCCACCGGGTGTGACGGGCGGGCTGTGCTTTTCAGCTTCCCCCTGCTCTTCAAATGGGTTGAGCAGACATGAGTCTGTGTGTGTTTCCATCTGTGTGCACTTAACCTGCTTCTTGACTATTCAACGTCAGCTCTGGGGCTCCCATGGGCACTGGTAGGTACTTCAGAACTATATGTGTTGTTTGTAAGGAGAATTCATATTTGCACATCCTTTTTGAAATTCATTATTTGGGGGAAATGGAACCTCTGCATTGTTTACATTGAAAGTTTACTATAATTTTTAAAAGACAGTGGCTATGCCTTTTTATTGTTTATTCTTGCAGTCTCATACTGGTCCTTCTGTACAGTAGACTATATTTAGTTGCTGGGCAAATGAGGCGTTTGCTTATAGGGAAAACATTCTGAAGAAAATTTTGTGTATTATTTCCTGACATCTCAAAATGTCTTCTCTCCTGCAACTAATGGACACTGTGGGTTGCTTGAGTGAGTGAGTGAGTGTGTGTGTGTGTGTGTGTGTGTGTGTGTGTGTGTGTGTGTGTAGGGGGCTGTCTTGTACACATTGACTCTGTTTCCAAAAGGGAGCACTGTCTTGTCTACATATGAGCATTAATAATGTATCCAGTTGAAATCTTTAGTTGAGAAAGAGAAAGAGAGAGAGAGAGAAGAAATCGAGACAGTGTTAGAGACTATTGGGAGTCAACAGTGGTGAACTGATATCTTATTGTATGTTTGACTCCCCGGGTTTAAGCTGGTCTGTTCCAGCAACTGTGAAGCAAAGGAGCAAGGTGTGCCTAACACCAGAGGGGTAGACAGGGCACACTTCTAGAAAACCCCCACTTTGCTTAGAAAGTGCAACTGTAGCTTGTATTGTTTCTCTTTTTTTTTTCCAGTTTAGAAATATACTGTATAATAAGGAACACTAGCTGACATTTTCCAAGAAGAGGAGAAATATTTTTCATAAAGATCTTTAAACAGTATTTTCTTAATAGTATTGAACAAGTTCCCAAGTTATGAGATCAACTTTTACTGAATAGTGTGACCCGGTTTGTATCTAAACCCAGTTCATGGGAGACTAGGTGTAGAGTAGACACTCAGCTACTAACAAGGAGTGGCCTTGGAACAAATCGCAGGAATGTTCTGTTGGCAGTTACTCATTTGCACTGATCTGTCTAGGATTCTCAAGTCCCCAGAAAGGAACCCTGGATCTGTCGAACAAGCTCAGATGTCTATCAAGCATGCTCAAGGTTCATTGAGAAAAAGTAAAAGCCTAAATTTTTTGTTTGTTTTTGTTTTTGAGATAATGTCTATTTAGGCAGTCCAGGCCAGACTAGAATTCTCTGCAATCCTCCAGCCTCAATCTCCCCACTGCCAGGATTATAGGCGCGCAGCACACACCAGGACTGAAACGAGTCTGAACAACCTCTTGTTGAAAGCAAGCGTCAAAAGATAAATGACACCATAATTTAAACTGTCATGTTATCCCATGAAAAATACCTGTGTTACCGGTATCTTCATGCCAAAAAATTTTTATGGAAAAGACTTTTCTGTGCTTATACGCACACACGCAAAAAAAAAAAAAAACCCAAAAAAGTTTTGCACAATGGAAGTTGAACTTCTGGTATAATTTAATAGTGAGGAGCTCAAAAGGGCGCCCCGCTATATAGGCGTCCTTTCTTCCACGGTGTGGCTATTTGATAGCGTGGTTGGCCATACGTCCAGAGATGAGCAAAAAGTACAGTTCCACTAGAAGTGGTCTCATCCAGCGGTCCTTCCTTGCCTCTTGCTTTTGCCTCCCGGGGCCCAGGAAATCCGAATCTGGCGGGAGCCGATCGCGGGGCGCCCGCGAGCCAGGTCCTCCCGGGATCGCTGCGCCCGGGGAGGTCCGGTGGCCCAGACGCCGCCCCTCGCCGCCTTACTCAAGCCGCGGTGGCGCAGGGCGGAGCCGTAGGTGGGGAGGGCGGCCCCGGGCGTCGGTGACAGCCGCGGGGGGTGGGGGAGGCGCGGCGGCCGCACCCCGCCCTGGGAAGAAACCCGCCAGGTGTGGCTTCGGCGCCGGCTCCAGGGGGAGGAGACTCGCGTCCCCGCCGACCAACACCAACACCCAGCGGCGAGCCGGCTCCTCTGCGCCCTCGCCGCCCTCCGAGCCACAGCTCTCCGTGCGGCTCCCCGCGCCCGTCCCGTCGTCGCCGTCCCCCGCGCTCGCTGGCCGCGGCCGGGACCGCCCGGTGGAGCGCAGCGTCCTCGCCAGCCTCCCGGCTCCCGATCCCGCGGTCCCTTGCCTCGAGCTCCCCTCCGCTTCTCCGAGCTCGAGCCTCGCTTATGTCCGGGCGCTGAGCGGCTCCCTCGAGTGCCCGCCGACATGAGCTGCAACGGCGGCTCCCACCCGCGGATCAACACGCTGGGCCGCATGACCCGCGCCGAGTCCGGCCCCGACCTGCGCTACGAGATGACCTGCGGCGGCGGCGGGGGCGGCGGGGGCGGCGGCGGCGGGGGCACCACCAGCAGGATGTACTACTCGCGGCGCTGCACGATCAACGACCAGAACTCGGACGGCTACTGGTGGGTACCCGCCGGGAGAGCGCCGGGCTCGGGGTCCCTCTGCGAGGCGTCCACCGTCTCCTAGCAGAATCCTAGGACCTAGGGACCGGAAGGAACCCGCCTCCCGAAACGACCAGGAAATCCAGGTCTAGACGAAGAAAGTCTTTGCCAGAGGCCACGAAAGCATGTGCTGTGCGCGCTGCGAGCCGGACCCCGGGGTCCACACGCTCAGCCTGCTCGGAGAGTGTGGGTGTGTCGCTGGGACCCCGGTGGTCCCTTTCCTAAGGTCTAGGACCGAGTCTCACCTTTCCGGGCTCCTGCAAGCCTGGGAGGGTAGCCAGAGAGGGCGCCACCCCCTCTCTGCTCGGGTCATCGAGTCCGCCTAAGGGCGCGGTGGGCAAATGGGAGACGTTGGACTCCCCGCTGTCTCCCGGATGCCCGGTGTCTGCGTTCCCCAGCTGGGTGGCTGGTCAGGCGAGGCGCGGTTGGGACCCTAAATCCAGCTTCTCAAACTATTGAAAAGTAAACTGGGGAGGAGTAGAGTTCCTCCTTGCGCCATCGGGTGGCTTTGGAGGGACTTGGGGCTCTAACTCAACCAACCCTAGACCACGATCATGGTGGTCCCCCCCTAAGCCACTCGGCCACCCCAGGGCGTTTGTGTGGATTTTGTTTCGATCTGCCCCGCCTCGGGGTCTCCTATCCTAAGACTGAAGTTTCTCAACTCTCGGAGGAGTGGAGAGGGGGTGGGGACGCAGGGCCTGGGGCTGGGGCTCCGCGGGGACACGCCTGTTCCGCTCAGTCCTCCCTAAGCAGACCGTGGTCACTGCGCAGCCTGGGGCGCACCTGCGGCTTCTTTAAAAAGGCTTCAAATGAACTTCGTGGGAAAGCGCAGGCTCAGGGTCAGCCCTTTGATCTGTGCAGAAAATTTTTGGGGAGGCTTTGGAGGGCGACCTGAGCAAGGAACCACGACCCAAGACACCCACTTCCCCTGATCATCGGGGGTGGGAGTCGGGGGAGTAGGGAATCCAGCGCGAGGGTCACGGGTAGGTGGGGGAAAAGCAACGATCTTGCTTTCCCGCGGTCCCCAGAGCAGCTCTCCGCATGCCCACGTGAGCCCTGAGAGTTTTGCGGTCCGCCTCCTCGCAGCCCTTCCCACGTCCGCCTCGCCTCTGGGAAAGAGGCGGGCGAGAGCCCTGGAACTTTTATTATCTATTTAGCGCTGCGGCCGCAGGCAGGGGGCAGCGACCTGAACGTACTCCAGCAGGCTTGTTTTCGAAAACTCTTTTGGAGGCCGGGTCAGCCCTTCGAGTTGCAACTTGTTTTCGGCTTAGAGTTATGTATTTCCCGAACATCAAAATCACTTATTTCCTCCTTTTTAGAGCTCTGGTGTTCTGAAGCATAAAAACGTGGCTTTAAAGTAGTGCCAGGTACTTAAATCTGAAAATTGACTTTTCTAAGTCTTAGATTTCTAGGACGTGAGAAATGTATTCTTTTAAATGTGGAGATTACACAATTTAAGTCCAAGACAGTATTTGTGAAATTACGTAGTGATTTTCTTTTATGCATCGAATGTTTATTATTAATTTTATTACTTAGTATGCTTCTGCAAATCTAGATTTCCTACCTTTTAATATTTATCTTTTGTTGTATTGAAGATCAAACTTTGTTCTAGATTAGGCACAGTGTATAGCTTGAGCTACATCCCCTTCCTCTCTTAAATTGACTTTAATCAGCACCTACTGAATGAATATTTTACTTCCTTGGCTTCTTATAAGCTTCTTATAATTTTGAAAAATTTTAATTCACTCACAGATAAATGTGTATAAAGATGTATTTTACCGGTAGTCTTCTTTGAAGCATGTGGTTTGGGGACTCAATGTTTTCCTTGTGTAGTATTTCTGTGTTCTGTTTTTCTTTTTAAACTGTTTATAAACCTGTCAAGCTTTATATCCCTGGAAGGAAAAACAGACCCGATTGAAAAATGGCCTCCTTTTGAGAATGGGTTTGCTCCCACGCCCTGTGGGTTGATGCTGGCCAGCCTCGAGTGGGACCTTAGGCTTTGCACCTTGAGTCAGTAGACTGTCATTCCTCTCCTGAGATCTAGATGATGCCATTTCCCCGCCCAGCCTGTTCACCCGCTGCGTACCAAATAGCCCATAAATGCTGACTATCGCCTTTTCAGTTAATGGCAGCAGAATGGAGAGTTGGCCATGTACCCAGACCTGTTTTTCAGGTGCTGTGGCTCTCCCAGGCGATGGGATATTTGCTCATGGCTTGTTCTTTGCAAGAGACCCCATCTGTCCCAAGGAACCCAGGACCTTTGCTAAATGAATGATCAAGAGTTTGATATGTACTTTTTATAAAATAATAATTTCCTGACCTCCCCCCAAAAATCAGTGTGGAATATATCAATTTCCTGGTCCTCCTCCCCCCACAAAAATCAGTGTGGAACCTATTGGTTGAATTTAGACCTGCTTCAAAAACTGCTCCTTGATTGACTGTTAGGTTGATGATTTTTAAAAAATGTATCTTTCTTTATATAAACTTACCTGTTTGTAGAGAGCCCTGCTCTTAGTTTTCCTTTCACAGGGACTTTAAAGTCTCTCCTTTCTGTTGGTTCTTTTCACTACTGACCTTTGTCTATTTTCAGGATGCTTTTAGATATCATTTATGCCGTCATACTTTCTCCTCCCCCCATCTTGTGTGTCTTAGTTTAGATGGGATATATATATCTACTTTAACTTCCCTTGTTAAACAAAATAGTTGGTTAATGGTTAGTAAATGTTACAGCACTTTTGGTAATATATACAAGGCATAGCTTTGAAAGTAAATTTTGGATTTTTCTTGTATAAGACATTATATTAGTGCTGTTTTCAATGAAAGCAGAATTTCTGTTATATTTTTCTGTAGTTAAAACCAAATACTAATCTTTAGTGAGATTTATCACCAAAAGAACCAAACCCCACACTTTACTCTTCCACCAATCAAAATGTAGATTTTGTATAAGGATTAAAAGCTTCCAAAACATGTGGTTGCATTGTTAAGGCTTATTTTTGTACAGACCCTGTGATTTCAAAACCAAACAGGGATTGAGAATGTAAATCCATGGTAGATCTTGCCCAGCATATGTGATGCTCCTGGTTCCGTTCTGAGCACAAAACAAAACAACCAGCAACAAAACCAACAAGAAACAAGCCTGTTGCTTAGCATGAAACAAACAGGACCCTCTTCATTGACCCTCAGAGCAGACAGGAGATTGTTAGTCTTCTGCATGTCTTTCCTTCTGCACTTTTTAAAAAGCCTGGACAGGCCTGTCTTTACATGATGATGTATCGCAATTCCCCTTTGCATTCACTTAGTAAATATTTGCTGAGTGTCTGCTGCATGTGTGTGTGAGGTGTCTGGGATCAAAGAGAGGAAAAAAAAAACAACTGGAATATGAGAAACAAAAGGATAAGACTGGGGATGTAGCTCTGTGGTATAGCACTTGCCCTGTCTGCTAAAAGGGTGCCTATGGGTGCACGCATGCACACATACACCCACATACATGCACATACACACATACTTATACACACGCATACACACACACTCATGTATGCACACACCCCCATATACACACATACTTATACACACTCATACATACACACACAGACACACTCATACACACCCAACACACACTCGAGCACACACACAGTAGTAGGCTGAGGCGTGTCAGTGGCTTCAGAGCCTTCACAAGAAGTGGAGATAAAGTCTGTCAGGGGCCCTGGGTAGACTTTATCGAAAAAGTGGTGTTGACTTGGACTGAAGTATTTTAGCTGGTAAAGATGGATGGGCAGAGAAGAGGGTTGGAAAAGCCCAGGAGGGATTATGTAGAGGGGAGTCTTCTAAAGCTTTCACTGTAAGTGGAAAGCCAGTAAGGAGAAAGGACGAGGGATCGTGGGCAAGTCGTGGAGAGAGTGATTTGTCTGGGTAGAAAACTTCCATTGCCTCCATTCAGGGAGCAAGAAGTGGTGGCAGCTGAGTGGTGGGAGGAGGTGGTAGGAGGAGCCTGGGTGGGGCACCTGGGTGGGGCAGGAGGAGGGACGGGAAAGTAGAGGCTGCCTGTGTGGAGTGACAGCTTCAGCGAGATTCGAGGGAGAAAGTCTAAGACGAAGCCTGGAGCCTGGGTGACTCCATGACACATTACCTAAGTATCTTTTAGGGGAACAGTGGTCAAATAAGGTTCAGGTTGGCTGATATCCAGCAGGGAATTTTGGTCTGGTTATTAAGCCTGGGTAAGAAAAAATGTCTGTTTTATACACTGTCAGATCCACGGTTAATAAAATAGCTCCCCTCACTCGGCAGACACCTGCGATATGCCAGGTTATTAGGCGAAGCCTTGAGTAGTCGTGTGAACACCCCAGTGCACAGATGGAACGCGGGTCTAAAAGGTTTGTCCAGCTCTCAACAGCCAACAAGTGGAATCTAGGCTGTCCCAGGACTCAAGCGACAAATCGAATCTCTGTCATCAGGATTTGTGGTTTTTCCTTGCAGACTTTTTCCTAGTTAATACAAGTTTCCATCCCTTTGAAAACCTGTCGTTGCCCTTCCCCCGCATCTTGTGGAATGTTTACTTCACAATCATTGTTCTCTTTTATTAATACTCTTGCAAAGTATTTCATCTGCTTAGGGAAAAACCCCCACCCAGTATGAGTCTGAACTAAGTGGCCTAATTGTTGATTCTGTATTAAGCTGATTGTTATTTAATGGGACAAAGCCGCTTTCAGCAGTGGTTAATTTTTTTTTCCTCTAAACATGGACATGATTTCATCGGTGTTCAGGGGATTGAAATGTCTTGAGAAGAGAAGATCTGCTGATGCCAGACGCCTTGTGCTGACTTCTCAGGGTGGAGCAGAGGGTGTGACTTTGGGAGTCTCGCTTGACTCTCAAGATAACCAGTCTTTCCAGATGAGGTGGTTCTAGAAGGTTCTAGAAGCCATGTTTCAGTCTGGAGGCATAGGTGCTGAGAGTTGCCCACCTGGCTTTTCTGCTTCTTTTCTGCTGACTTGGTCCCAATGGTTCTGATTCCTGAAAGTGGTCAGATGGGGGTTCTGATGGGGAAGCCACTGTTCCTCAGACCCCAAGACCCGGACAATGAGCCGTGTGCTGGGAGAGACACCTGTAACTTAACAGCTAGTGCATTCCAACACTTGAGCCTCATGCAGACACCTTGGGCTAGAGGAGTCCATGTTCAGAACCCATGAATGAAATCTCTACATATCATGAAAATGAGGACTCTTTAGTGAAATCTATGGCAAACAGATAAATATAATCTTGACACGCAAACATAAGAAATCTGGTTTAGTTTGCTGTCTGAGAGAAGAAGAACCGGCCCTTCGTAAATGACCAGACAACTTGTAAACTTTATTTTCAGGTTTCATAAAAGAAATATTAAGTTTTTCATCGGAAGTCTTTCAAAATAGAAATCCCTATTGTGGCATTTAATTTGTAACAAGCAAATATTCTTGGGACATGTCGGCTTAACACAGAAAGCAAGACATCTTTCCTGGGACATGTATTTCTTCAGCAACTCTTCCATGCTGTTAAAATGTGCCATGAGCTGTCAGTTAATGTTGAGTCTGTGGACATCTTAAGAACTCTGAAAATGCCTTCTACTGATTACTCCATCTATTTCTTTCTTCTCCCCCCCCTTAAATATAAATCTACTGTAACTCCTATGTATGACTTGAATTGTACTTGCTTATAGAGTGCTGCGCTGTGTTTCCATATCTGTGTACATTTTCTTTTTGCTTTTCTCCCTCCAGGCCCAAATTTCTGCCCATCGTCCTTAGCATAATAGCATGGGGCAAAAGCTGGAAATCTCAGAACCATGTCCTAACAGCAGAGCCGCTGTGAAGGGGAGGGGGTCCTTTCTCCTAGCACCTTGCAGATCTTACTGCTCCCCCTAAGTCTCTGCCAAGCCAGAGGGTGGATGTTCCCGCTGGTCACACACAAGTTCTGAGCACAGTGAGCTCGCTCAAAGTCACGAGCAATGCAGGTGGCAGTGCCTGAACTGAGACGAGTCCTTTGGAAGATCATGGCAGGTGGTGGGCGTGCCCGCTCCTGTATACAAACCATCAGTATGGTGAAAAGTAGAGGACCACCTGGAAGGAAGGAGGACGTTTATTGGAACATGCTTCATAGTTCCTGCTTAGAGACACAGTGGAAAAGACTCAAAAGAGGCTGCTTATTTAAAAGCGCGTTCATTGCTGACTTCCTGGGTTAGGGACAGAGGCCGGGACAGACAGGCTCTTGGCTGAGCTGTTAGTGAGGGCAATCAGTTTAACGTCCTCAGATCAGTCATTTATTGCTTTTGTTTTTTCTTCCATTTGGGAACCAAACAATGGCGCATGGAGAACCTACAGCGTGCAAAGCCTTGTGTCGTTAGGTGTGTGTAGGAGGAGAAGATGACTCAGGTGCGGGACTTTGCTCTCTTGGAGTGGGGTGTCCAGGTGTGCAAATAAGTAATGCAGGAGTAGAGGGAAGCAGAGGGGTGAGCAGGCGCACTCCGTAGGAATGACTACCTGACACCTTGACGTGTAAGCAGGGTATTTAGTGAGTCGTCCTTACAATTACAGCTTTTTTCTTCGTACCTAAGAGGAAAACCCAAGCAAGAAGAAAACTTACCCTTAAAGAAACTCAAGTAGTATAGTAAATAAGAAAGGCACTTTGAAGATAAAAGTGAAGCAATTAGGCCCGAAGATCCGTTGTAAGGCATTGATAATTATGATTTCCAGCAGATTTTCCTGAGGTTTTCCTAGGCATGTTGCAATGAACCTGAGTCCACAGGGACATAAGACTGTTGCAGGCACACATACAAGACCTAGTGTGTTGATTAAATGACCAAAAGAAGGAGAGAGAAAAAGAAGGAGTGTCTGCATTGAAAGAAATGTAATACGTTGGTTGGTTCTAATGAACAGGGATAATTATGAATTATCTTTAAAAGACAAAGAGTATTTCTACCTTGTAATGCTGCATACCTCAAAATATTTGTTTCCTATCTATGTCAATCTGATACCAAATGTTCCACAAATGCCTTAAGCAGCTAATTTTGGAACCTTTTGTTTTTCTTAGACAAGGATGTTATTTAAAGACACTGAGATAAAATGTAACTCTGCACTGTTCACATGTTCAAGTGGTCCACCTTTGGACTGAACTCCAGAAAACATCTTCTGTTTAGCCGCTGTTGACGGGATCTTTAGCCAAAAGTTTAGCACCATTTCTTGTTTAAACAAGTTTTAGAATGAATTTAGAAAAATGTTTGTGTCGGCAGTTCCTTGTGGTGTGAGTCATTTGTCTTTGTGAATTTGGAGATAAAGCAATGCAGAGAGTGGGAAGCTTTTAGGAATGAATGTTTTGTTTTTCAGTTCTGTCAATTTTAGTTTAAAATCAGCATTCTTCTGATTTAACCTGAATGAGTGTTCTTGTTTCTCTTAAAAAAAAAAAGAATGTTTTTCATCCCATGTCACTGAAATAAATAAATCATACTTAAAAATAGAAAGTAAGAGCTCAATTCTTCCTCAAGTCTCCTCTCTCCATCTGTTTCTCTATTTCTCTCTCTGTGCACGTGGAGGACAGAGGTCAGCCTTGGATATCTTTTTTTAATCAATCAATCAATCTCCATCTTATTTTTTGAAACGGAGTCCCTCACTGAACTTGAGGCCTGCCTTTTTGGCTAGACTGTTTGACCAGAGATTTGACCCTGGAATCTGTCTTCCCTTCCCAATTCTGGGGTTACAAATCACTGCAACCATATCAGGTTTTTACATGCATGCTGGGGAGCCAAACTGAGGCTGTCAGGTTTACACAACAAGCCCTTTACCCACACCATCTCGTTGAATTCTAACGGGTTTACCGTCTACCTCTAACATCCCCGTATAGTGGGATTGCTATTTTTCTGAGGTTAAGGGTTTCTAAGCCACATTCACTTATAAAAAGAATATATTTATTTAAAAATGATTTCTTAACACGTGATAGAATTTTGCACTTTCCTGAAGTGCTCTACACAGATGAAGAAACTCTAAGTTACCATTAATCAGGACAGAGATTCCTCTGTTATCTTCAATGGCGATGAGTTTCCTAAAATAGTTACAGAATGAGTGAGCTAGAGAAACCTTAGCTAAGACCAAGCCCAATGGAGAAGAAAACTGTCGTCTGAAAAATTTTGGAGATTAAGAAAAAAATGTCTGAAATTACGTGTTCGAGAAGAAAAGGTTGACGTGCAACCTTAGTCAGACTTGGTGTTACCAGTTCTGGAGGTGCAGGAGACCTGTGACCCATAACTACTTAGAGGCTGAAGAGGGAGATTGCAAGATCAAGACAAGCTTGGGTCATTACTCATGGAGCTGAAGGCTAGTGTGGGCTACATAGGTAGCTGTAGGCTAGTCAGTGACCGCAGGAAAGTGATAAAGTGTTTGTCCACCTTGCTTGAGGACCCAGGTTTTATTCTTGGTACAGAGAGAGAAGGGAGGATAAAAGAGGTGAAGAGAGGGGAAAGGAGGAAAGAAGGGAGGGAGGAAAGGAAGGAGAGAGGGAGGGAAAAAGAGAGGGAGGGAGAAAGGGAAGGAGGAATGCCTGAAGCAGCTGTCTTACCTTCACGGGAACTCTGTCTGCCAATTCCTGTACTCAGGAAAAGTGACTGTCTGACACAGGCTGGGACAGATCCAGCAGGTTCACTGCTCTCTCTCAACCGCGAGCAGCCAGGTCTGTGTGGAAACATTCTGCAGGACTACATGTGGAGGGAGTCTCCCTTCCTCAGTCAGTAACCTGTGTTGACTTGAATCTCTTTAAGAATGATGGAGCCAAGCTCTGGTACATACCTGGTTCCCTTTTATCTTGTTCTAGATAAGAATGTTTCCTAAGGGCCTCTTAAGACTGCCCCCCCCAGGCTGAAATGGAACACCTCAGGATGAAGACTGGAGAAGCAGGCCTTGTAAAGGCTCAGACAAGTAGCACCCCATCTATGGTCTCTCTGCTGTTTCAGTTTTTGTGGTCAACCCCCCCAACCCCCCCAAAAAAAGTTGATTGGAGATTTTCCAGGCCTGGTGGTTCACATGTATATAATCCAGCAGGAGGCAGACACTGAAGTTAAGGTCATCTTTGACTAGAGTGAGGCAGTTTGGGATACATGAGACACTGTCACAAAATAAACCAAAACAAAACAGCTAGAAACAGCTAAACAATTCAGGAGTTTTGAATACCTCTTACTGTGTTATTATAGTTCTATTCTATTATCATCGATTGTCTCTCGGGCCTAATTTATACATTGAACGTTGTCATAGGTGTGTGAGAATAGGAAAAAAGGTTTTGTCAGTACTATGAAATATTTTCAAGCACTCAAGTTCTCAAGCATTGTAGGAAAACATTTTTGGCTGGATGGCTCACAGCTGTAACAGCAACGCTTAGGAGTCTGAAGCAGGCTTACCTCAGTTTGGAATCGCTCTGACTATCCAGCGACTTCTGGCCTAGCCAGTTACACAGTGATGGTTCTGTCTCAGCAGCAATAAGCAAAACATAGGTTGAGAACTATGGAAGGCCGCAGGCATCCTGTTGGGGGTCTTGGAGCGCAGTCCGTGGTTAAGGGCCCTGCTTGTTGGATGAAATAGTAAAATGGAGTCAGGTAACTGTGGTAGAGACTGCTGTCCTCATGCTCTAACACTGTAGTTTTTCCTTTTGAGTTTTGAAGAAATCTGATTTCTGTGTATCCCTCTTTCCCGTCTTGTTATTAATCTACTGACTAAAATGCAAGGCAGAGAGCAAAAGCGCTCAGTTATGTCGAGGTTATGTTATCCTGCACATAAAACGTGTAGATGCAAGACCCAAGGTTAGATCCAGCGTTTAATGTGCCTCCACGTCTCCCTGGACATACGCATCTCCGAGTGCGTGGAGCTTAATGGTCTAGCAGTGGGAGAAGTCTTGGGTTTACATCTTGTGGTCGAGTGAATTTCATCTTATAAACTGATGTAAATTTTATGATTCTTTGGTTACATTAATCCATAATTCAATTTTTTGATGGCTGCCTACACACACACACACACACACACACACACACACACCTGAACACAAAGCCTTGTGTGCATTAGGTGCCTGCTCTATGCCGAGTTCCCCAGCTCACTTCCCACCAATAGTTTTATTTTGGAATAGTTTTTTTTTTTTTTTTTTTTTAATGTATGGAATAGTTGCCAAGTTAGGACAAAGTTCTTCTATATACCATACCCGAGTTTCCTGTAACTCCCCTGTCTTGAAGCTCAGTTTATGATAGTTTTTATAGCGGCACACCTTGTTAGATTACTTAAGAGTCTGGCTTTCGTTGTGGTGAGAGATAAAACCCTTTCTTTGTGGGAATCGCCGAACCAACTTGCTGAGCAGATTTTCAAAAGCAGGCCAGTGGTGTCCGTCTGTAACCTCAGACTCGAAGGATTTCGACGAGAGTGAAGCCAGCGCAGGTTACATAGCAAATTCCAAGCCGACTTGGGGTACAGAGTGAGATCCTGTCTCGAACAAAGAACAAAAACAAAACAAAAAACATATAAAAAACAAGAAAACATATGTCATTATATGAGACCTTTCCTCCTTCCTTTCCTTCTTCTCTTCTCCTCCTCCTTCATTTTATACGAATCTCACTATGCTGTCCAGCCCAATCTTGAACTCATGGTTCAAGCCATCTTCCCATCTTAGACTGCTGAAGAACTTGCTGGTTTCTTTCTTCTTCATCCTCGGGTTCTAAAGGCAGTGTCCGTGTGTCTCAGCTTTTCCCTTTGTGTTGTGAGTTTCTTTTGTTTTCCGACAAGTCCTTTTGGGAGAATGTTCTAAGGCAGCTGGAATCCGGTACAGGTTGGGGCAACAGATGCAGTCTTGTCTGTGTCCGAACAGGTTGGGAAGCGTGCCAGATTTGTGGGGAACCTGAGCGGAAGTGGGCTTGGTTGCCCTCACCCAGCCGGAGGGATGCGACTGCTGGGGCTCTGATAGGTGGAACTCAGGCCGGGCAGTGTGCGGCCTGGGCCTGCCCCGAGAGCTGCTGGCGTCATTTGGGAGCGGTTCCCAGGGAGCGCTGGGTTTCTCACCCACATTCAGCCAGTGCTGGCTTGTTGGGGATCCTGGCTTGCAGGGAGGGACCCCAACTAGACGGCAGGAAAGAAAGAAAAAAAAGAAGAAAGACAGTGATTCCCTGTAGTGCAATAACACATAGGCACCGTGGGAGAGACTCCCACATCCCGTGAGCCAGTCCACCTGGTATATGTAATCCAGCCATTGTTTCTCAGACCTTTAAAATTTTTTCTTTGACTTTTCCTTCCTTCCTTCCTTCCTTCCTTCCTTCCTTCCTTCCTTCCTTCCTTCCTTCCTTCCTTCCTTCCTTCCTTCCTTCCTTCCTTCCTTCCTTCCTTCCTTCCTTCCTTCTTTCCTTCCTTTCTTCCTTCCTTCCTTCCTTCCCTTCCTTTCTTCTTTCCTTCCTTCCTTCCTTTCTTCCTCTCTCTCTTTCTCTCTTTCTTTGGGATGGAACCAGAGTATGTGCTAGGCAAGTGCTTTACCAGTGAGTCTCGCTCCCATCCCAACTCCTCCCCCCCTTTTAAACTTACACGCGCGCGCGCACACACACACACACACACACACACACACACACACACACGTGGTTTGGCACCAAAGAGATAGAAGCAGGTATAAATTGGCAACTGTCTGAAGGACCAGGTTCCTCTGGGGCCCCAAGAGAAAGTTCAGGACTTATAGTGCATTCAGGCAGATTTTTCGCATATATTAAATCATAATTTTGCATGCCTTAAATCTCTCTTAAACTAAAATTGGTAGGACATGCTTCAGCATGATTTATCTTGGCAGGTGACCAAAGTAATGCTGGATTTTATCTTCTCTTACACTTATGGATTCACTTATATCATGGAACAAATGAAACTCTTATCATTTCTTTTTCTAAAATATGGACCACCTACAGCAGCCTGTAATTTTTATATTCAAGTCTTTGCTAGATCGTTCCAGAAAAGTGTCTTATAGAGTGATCGCTTTGCATTGCTATCTGCTGATGTGATTGTCCAATGTTCTTTTATAGAATTATCTTTTCTCTCATCTCCTTAGCGAAGACTTAGTTCTCTGTGTTGATGCAGTAAGGTGGTCTCAGAAGGACTGTGTATTGGGGATTTGGTGTTAGATGTGAGTGGGAGGGACGGCACATCTGCCGGAGCAGCTCTGTCATTGTTAGTCATGTGTTTCTACAACCGAAAGACTGATTCTGGGTCGCCGAGCTGGCTCAGTAGGTAAAGGTGGTTGCCGTGTGAGCCTAGCTACGTGAGTTCAATCCCCAGAACCCATGAAAAGAGAGAAGAGAGCTGGCTCGATAAAGTTGTCCGCTCACCTCCACACATACGCTGTGATGCCCCTGTCCCATAATAACACAACATTTTTACGTCTTTTTAAAAAGGGGGGGGGGCTCATTGAGTAGCTCAGTGGAGCAGACACATGGTTGCTAACCTGGAGACTTGGGCTTGAATCCTGGAAGGCCACATGGTAGAAGGAAAGTTGTCTTCTGGCTTTCACCTGTGCACTATGGCATGCATGTATGCAACTAACTCTCTTATAATAAAGTGTTAAAGAAAAAAAGACTTGCTGGATTGGGTGTGTACTTGCAGAAAAATTGCTATGAAGAACATTTTTGGGTTAATTCATGAAATTTAAAAAATTCTGGAGGTTAGAAAATGAAATATTATCCATTTTAAATTCCCTGACTTTGATAATTGCACTATGATTCCATAAGTGACTGCGTTATTTTGATGTAAAAGGCTACAGTCGTTGGCAGATGGCTCAGGAAAGGATAACATGGGGCTGGGGAGGTGGCTCCGGGGTTCATAAAGCCTTTACCTGACAAGTGAAAGGACCTGAATCCAGATTCTCAGAACCGTAGAAAATGCCGGGCAGATATGGCAGTGGCCTGCACTGCTGGCCCTGGAAGGCAGAGCACAAGCCACATGGAGGTGAGGGGAGAGAGAGGAAGGAAAGCAGCGCCAACTTGTGACGAGCTGGGGCGTCTGCTCTAAGCATCGCACACAAGTGCTTTCGTCCTGTTCCCAAGTGCAACGAGTTGTTTCATGTCTGGTTTCTTTGTCTCTTCAGTCAAACCGGCACCATGTCCAGGCATCAGAACCAGAACACCATCCAGGAGCTTCTGCAGAATTGCTCCGACTGCCTGATGCGCGCGGAGCTCATCGTGCAGCCTGTAAGTTCTCTGTTCTTTTGTTCTCCAAAGTCTCATCCTTCATCCATGCGGCTTCCCGGGGATTGGCACATCTCTTGTCCCCAACCTGTCCACCCCTGTCCTTGGACCTCTTGCACACACTCAGTGTGTGGAGATGGTGTGTTTCAGACCACACTACAGCAGGATATGTTGTGGTGTATTTTCTGGTGACAAAGCCACAGCCTGGGGAAACTATAAAAACAGGTGAATTTTGGCTCATGGTTCTGGTCTCAGCTCAAGTACCGCATGGCAGAGACCCCAGAGAGCACAGGAAATCACGCAGTAACAGGCAGGGAGCACAAGACACCTAGCCGGCTTGGCTTGTGTGATAGATCCACTCTGAACATAACCTTAGTCCACTAATCACATGCATGGTTAAGTCCACAAATAGAATTTAACAAGAGTTTTTAAGAGAGTCAGGATATCTAGCTCTCATTGAATTGGGATTAGAAATCTTATTTCTTGATATTTTCTTTGTCTTCATTTGAAAACACTGTAGCCCTCACATTTGCCCCCAACTCCCCCCCACACACTTTTTTTCATGCTAAGTATGGAATATGTGCTTGTAAGCCTGCAGATTCATCTGTGTGCACATACATGTGAAGGCCTGAGGTTGGTAACAGGGACTTACCTGTATCATTCTTCTACTTCATTTCTTGAAGCTGGGTCCCTTTATCAAACCCAGCACCTGGTCAGGCTCGTCTGATTAGACAGCTTGCCCTGAGGAGTCTTACCTAGCCTTCTGCCACGCCCACCTGGCTTTTTACTTGGCATGCTGGGAACAGAACGCTGGTTGTTTTTGCTTGTGCAGCAGTTGCTTTAACCACCGAGCCATGTCCCCATAGCTCTTGCTGCAAGTTTTCTAAACACTGACTAGAGAATGCTAGAAAAGTAGCCCCTTGTCTTACCTTTTCCTGGACTATCATGTGCTTTCAGCAAAGGAATAGCACTCTGGTCTCTCCAGGGTCAACTTTAATGTTTGGGCTGTGTTTAGAATCTCCTACACCGCAAACATTTCCACCCAGAAAGATTTCTTTTTAATTTGAAGAATACGTTAATGTTCTGGTTTCTTCATTTAGATATTGTGTGGATTTTTGTTTTGGGTCGTTTTCTCCAGGTAAGAGAGTATCTTCAGCTATGTGTGGTGACACATGCTCATGATCCCAGCCAGCACTTGGGAATCAGAGAGGAGGAGGAGGAGGAGGACTACAAGTCTGAGGCCAACCTGAGCTGTAAAGTAAAAGCCTGAAAGAAAAGATAAAGGAAGGGAAAAAGACAGATCTTTCCTTAGGCCAGCAAAAATATAACAGGGAGTCAGCTATCTAGTTTGGTTTGACACATACACCTCTAAAATGCCTCCCACACCTGGCTGGACGCCTTCACTCCTGAAATGGAGACATCAGTGAGTGGATGTAGATCACACAGTCTGTAGTGACTAGACGCACCGGTGAGTCGTTATGAACATGTACGAGACACCGTGTTCTCACTGGCATGCTTTAAAACGTAGCTCAATGGGCTGGAGAAGATCCTGAGTTTAGATCCTAGACCCCACGTATAGACGCTGGGCAGAAGTGGGGGTGACCTGTTTCTGGTCCTGGTAGGGCGGAGCCTGTGAATCCGGGGCAGAGTAAAAAAACAAGGAGGAGGTGGAGGCGTCCATGGTGGTTCCCGAATTGGTCCGTAGTTCTACACACACACACATACACACACATACATACACACGCATACACGCACAATTGAATAAATAATAAATAATAAAAAAAAATTTAAAACGTAGCTCAAGCACACTGGGGAAATGGCATCCTTCGTGTAAACATTTCTGGATAGAGAAATGAGAGCAGCGAGTGGAAATCCGTGAAGCAGCTGCAAGATGACTCTGAAAAACAGGTTTTCTGTGTAAGAGAGGAGCTGGCGAGATGGCTCAGCGGGTAGATGTGTCTGTGTACAAACCCAGTGGCTTGAGTTTGAGCCCCTGAGCCCACATGGTGAAAGAAGAGAACCAGCTTCCACAAATCGTTTTCTGATCTCCACATGGGCACTGTACATGTGTGCGTGCTCTACTCAATCAATAAAGTATTAATGCAATTGTATTTATTTTTAATATTTTACGTGTGTGTGTGTGTGTGTGTGTGTGTGTGTGTGTGTGTGTGTATGAGAGGGTACTCTGTGTCCCTGTAGACTTCCAAGAGTGACTTTAGAAATCATCCTGGATTACGTTTATCTCCTTTTTGCTTTACTCTGGGATTTCCCAGGCTCCGCCCACCAGACCGTCACTGTTTCCGCCTGGCATTTTTTAACGTGGGACTTGGGATCTGAACTCCGGACCTTCTGCTTGTGAGTCTTAACCCTTCAGCCATCTCTCCAGCCCAGCAACTTTACTTTTAAGCACTTATAGATGCAAGAAGTTGGGAAAAGAGCCATCTTGCATAACTACCACCCAGCTTCCCCATGGGTGACATTTGATGTAACCCTAGTATCCTTAAGACCTGAAAAGCTTTCTTTTTAAGAGCTGAGAAGGCACGTTTGGCTATAATGTAAGAACCGCTTGGTTGGTGTGTAAGAGTCTGTATCTTGTAAAACAGTACAGTGTTCTTCTCTCAGTGAAATCCCCAGTGAACTAAAGTTCAGTGTAAAACGGAAGGTGGACGGACATCCGGCCTGTCAAAGGGTGCGGAAGACGAATGTCCCGTGCATTTGCCTTTAGTATCCAAGCCGAGGGCCAGCGAGGTGGCTTGGCGGATAACGGATCTGCTGGCAAACCTTGGCAACCTGACTTTGCTCCTCAGAAGCCTAATCCCTGAAAGCTGTTCTCTGCCCTCCATCGATGTGCCGTAAATCTTAAAAATCCTTGTGGAGATTTCAAAGTCTATACATTTTTGTTCATGAATCTTTGTTTAATCCTCTCAAATTAATAAGATAATTTTCTGTTAGAAATCTTTTTGTTGTTGCTGTTTAGACAGGGTCTTGTTAGGTAGTCGGGGGTGACCGCAAGCTCTGGGTTCTCTTGCCTTGGTCTCCCCTGGGATTACGTGTGTCCACTGTCTCACTCGGTTAGAAATCTTTTACAATTTTTGGGGGGGTAGGTTTATAATATTCGATAAATGGAATGTAAATATTTACAATGGAAGCTTTGACTTTCTTATTCTTCCATTTTTCATGTGTGTGTGTGTTTCTGTGTGTTTGCATGTGTGTGTGGGGGGGAGCATATATGTGTTATGCTCATGTGTATGGGCCCGAGGCTGATGTCAGGAGTCGTCCTCGATCGTTCTTCCACCCGGTCCTTTTTGAGACAGGGTCTCTAATTAAACCTGGAGCTCACCAGCTTGCCCTGGGGGCTCCCAGTCTCTTCCTTCTTCGGTATGCATGATGCTTTCTCTCCCACTCTTTCTGTCAGGAACTGAAATACGGAGACGGGATACAGCTGGCCCGCAGCAGAGAACTGGATGAGTGTTTCGCCCAGGCCAACGATCAGATGGAAATCACCGATAGCTTGATCCGGGAGATGCGGCAGATGGGCCAGCCCTGCGATGCCTATCAGAAAAGGTATTGTCCTCAGAGTAGACCAGGAGGGCATCGAGGAGGAACATGCCTTCCCTCCCATGTGCTCGTCTCGAAGCAGAGGGCTTCTTCTAGAGAGAGCACACGCTTCCAAGAAAACCTCCCTTACTTGGAATTTTGCATCTTTAACCCATTTCTAACACAAACTCATCAAAGCACAACTTTCATCATTTGTGGGATCTTGAACCACCATGAAAAGATTTCAGTAGGCCTGTCCCACCCTGGGAAGCGACACTCAGGAACTCTGGCTCTTGTGGGCATGTTGGCACATGCCTGTGATGTCAGGTCCTGCTGAGGCAGGAGGATGGAAAGTTTAAGGCTGCCCGGGAAACTCAGAGAAGCCCTGTCTCAAAACAAGGGGGCAGAGGGGTGGGCTAACCATGTGGTTCAGTGATAAACGCTAGTTCTTACTCAGAAGAGCTGAGTGCTTTTGTGCTTTTAGCCTCCCCCATTGAATGACAGCGGAGAGAGGCCTCTGGTGCAGTCTGATGTCCCAGGACCTGTGAATGTCAAGTCTCGTTCAGTCAGTAGACAGATGAGGCACTTGGAGTCGGAAGTGATGGTCCTAAGCAGAGATGTCTGGGCTGAATTTGCTCTCAGGCTTCTAGGCACTCCTGAGGCACTAGGAAAATAAAAACCCCGGAACAAAACTCAGGAGAAAGTAAAGGTTTCCCCCAGCAGGGTGAAGGCAGTGGTATGGTTCAACGATGTTGATAGTTTGGGTTTTCAGCCTCTTCCTAGCATTGAAGGTTTTTCTATGTGATCAAACTGTGAGTCGAGGGTAAAGTTAAAAAAAAAATAACCTTCCAATGAAACAGCTATTGACCCAAAGGAAACCCAGGAAAGGGTTCTTGTTTTCACATGGCCCCGTCCCTGTGATGACGTATATTTGCATGGCCCTGTCCCTATAACGACTTTTTTTTTCCTTTTCCTTTCAGACTGCTTCAGCTCCAGGAGCAAATGCGTGCCCTCTACAAAGCCATCAGCGTCCCCCGAGTCCGCAGGGCCAGCTCCAAGGGCGGTGGAGGGTACACTTGCCAGAGCGGCTCCGGCTGGGATGAGTTCACCAAGCGCCTCACTGGTGAATGTCTGGGCTGGATGAGGCAGCAAAGGGTAAGTGGCGCCCAGGGCACAAGTGCTGGTTTGTTAGCCCCCCCTCCCTTGTGTTGCTCAGGTGTAAGGGGGAGGCAAAGTCAGCCCCTCTAGATCTCTATTGGCAGCAGCCTGCTAGACCACAATCATCATCATGGCTTTTGCTAAGGCTGTAGCTGACTGTCCAGCTTCTCCTATGTCCCTGAAACAAATAAAAGATGAAAACAAATTAGGGGAACAAGCCATTACTTCTTGCTTACAGCTTCTGGGTTATAGTTCATAACCAATATCAGAAACCAGGGGGAACTGGCCAAACCATATCCACAGGAAAAACTAGAGAGAGAGAGAGAGAGAGAGAGAGAGAGAGAGAGAGAGAAACCTAGTGGTATATGTAAAATATTAGCAGTTGGAAGAGATGGAAACTACGAGCTGGGTATTCTGGTTTGGGCTCATCGATCACTTACCTTATGTTTTTGAGGTGTCACTTGTCTGCTGGTGTGGGTGTCATGTCACTCATGTGGGAGTGAGGTAGAGAGATGGCACCAGAAGCATGTGCTGATCCTCTCCCTGGAACTCGGGTTTCTACAGAGTAGTTTCCAATGCCAATCACTGTTTTGTTCTATGTAGTAATTAAGCCCGGTAATGAACAGGTGGTGGCAGAAACACGCCATATCATGTAGCTGGGAATATTATAATGAAAACCTGCTGCTAATGAACCGTCCTTCTCTGGAGAGGCGGATGTGTTAGGATGATATCTTGTGGACAAAGTGCTATGCAGTGTGGTTATAGTTGTAAGATAACTTAACCACTTGGACCAATTTGCAAGTTTCTCAGCCACGTTAAACCTCCCCCCTCCCAATAAGCCTGGTTTTCATTATGTTGCCAAAGCTGGTCTTGAATACTAGGCTCAGCCGTTCTTCCAAGGCAACCTTCTGAGTAGCTTGATCATAGGCACGTGCCACTGCTATCTATCTTTTTACGAAAACTTTCATGTATTCTTTCTTTTTTGAAGCATATTTCATTTATTTGAGATTTGGGGGAAAGGAGAGAGAAGACATAGAAGACATACTCAGGTGGAGTTCAGAGGTCAACTTTTAGAAGTCAGTTTTCTTCTTTCATATGGGCTTCCGAGGATCAAACACTGTAAACTATTTTAGAAATCCAGATGATCACCTCAGAAATTAAATATAAACCTGTTTGCATGTTTTCGGATTCCTGCCAAATCTCGGAATATATATGTTTGACATTTTTTGATATTGAATCCACATGCACAGATGCTTCTAAATTCACTGTATAGCTGAGGATCACTTTGAAGTTTGATCTTCCTTTTCTTGACACACAGACACAGATACACACGTGCGCGCGCATGCACACACACACACGTGCACACACAACCCCAGAAGCTGAGGGTTCAATAATCCGTGTCCATAGTCCTGAAGATGAATAATGTTATTGAAGAAAACAAGCCACACCTCAAATGTCAAATAATCGCCTTAGAGAGCTACCACAAAGTCTTGCTTAGGAGAGGGGAGCGGGTCTTCTCCTAGTGTGGAAGACTTGGTTTGATGGGGTTTGAACTGTATATACCTTAAACTTCTTTGATAGTCGGTGAGACAACCTTCGAACCAAGTTAATTAGGAAATGTCCTGTTGTCTGATGTCTTCTAAGACCATATGACAGTTGTGTAAAATGACAGCTCATGGTGTGTCGTGCTCTGTATTCACAAGGGTGGAGCTTTGTAGAGCCAGGTGTGGGGCCGTCCACACCTGTAATCTCAGTCTGGGCTACTTACATTGGACTCTGTTTTGAAAAAACAAAATAAGCAGAGCAAATGAAACAAAAATCAGACTCCTTTGCAGAGACCAGAGCTCTCTCGACATCTATTGCTAACTTTCAGGAAACAGCGTTACGGCATGGACTTATTCCGAATTTCCTAATAGATCCGTTGCCTCTGACAGCATTGATGAGCAATGCTTTTGGCAGGCAGCTGGTTCCAGTAGTTCCCAGCCAGCTAAAAGCCTTTTGATTGTGGCTGCCCTTTGCCTGGTGATCCTGTGTGGCTTTTCCTTCAGCTCAGCCCCCACCCCCACCCCCTACATAGCCCACATTCTTCACTCTCTCTGGGGAGACTCAGCTGCAGCCTCTACTGATAAGGGAGCCGCCTCCCCAGCACATTCAGGAGGTGACACATCCCCTGCCAGGTTTCTGTTTGTGCCCTAACTGTGGCTTCTACTGATCAGATACTCTGCACCTGGCTGGTAATGAGCCGGTGTGAGCTGGAGCAGGGTCAACTCTGCCTTGCCAGGGCACTAGCTGCCATTTCAATTCTAAAGCCCAGGACGGCTGCCACTGCGGGAGGCCAGGGCCAGAGTCCCTGGTAACCTTCAGTTACCTGACTCTGCTGGCTTCTCTCTCTAAAGCTTTGCCAAGGACACCAGAACACGGACGTGGCTTAGAACAATTGCATTTTGTTCCTGCTGTTATCCTGGCATGTAGTGTTTGCCCTTGGCATGTCCGAGAGATGGCACAGGTGTCTTAGATGTTTACACGAGCTCATACAAAAGGAGAGGCTGTCCTTTACCAGAATGGAACAATGCAATTGATTCCTACTGGGCAGCCTTCTTCCGCTGGAGATCCAAGTGATTTTTTAAAAAAAAGCCAACGTAGGGAATGGAAACATGGCTCAGTCAGGAAAGTGCTTGCTGTGCAGCCATGAAGACCTGACTTTGAATCCCTGACACTCGTTTAGAATTAACAGCCACAATAGTGTTCCTATACTTAAGGGGAACACAAGAAAGAGTTCTAGGAAATGCCACTGAGTCCTTACCTCATGAGAGAGAAGGACCCAGAGGAAAGTTTGACGTACACATTAAAGGATGCTTCAGAGATGGGGGGGAGGGGGCACTGGAAGAAAGGGAGGGAAGGGGGAAAGGAAGAGGAAATGGGGGAGAGGGAACAGGGAGGTCCAGGGAGGGGTGGGGGGAGGGAGGGGATTGGGGTATGTATTAAGTTTGTATGGGGGGGGAATACATTACTTAAAAAAAAAGTATAAAAAAAAAAAAAAAGAAAAGCAGAAATCAGTGGTACATGCCTGTCATCCAGCACGTGAAAAAAGGGAGGGTCCCTGGAGCTCACAGACTAGCCAAGGCATAGTTCATGAGTTCCCGCTTCAGTGAGACCCTGTCTCAAAAATAGGGTGGAAAAGTGCTTGCACAAGATACCCGACATTAGTCTCTGGTCTCCACCATGCACCACACGCACGCGCATACTTGCACACGTATACAACAAAGACACACACACATATACACACATATATACAACAAACACATGTACACATATACATAACAAACAGATACACACAAATATACAACGAGCACATCCTCACATATACACACATACACAAATAAATAAGAAAGAAGACTTCACACCACTCTCTGGTCTCTGTATGCACCAGTACATAAAACAGACACATTCACACAACCATACAATGTGAATACAACAAACATGTGCATATATGCAATAAATACATGTAAACATATACACACATACCCAAATAAGATACAAGATTTCTTTTTAAATTTTTAAAAAATGCTAGTATAATGCTAGTCTTAATATTATTACCAACATTAATCAAAATGTACACAGCAACTTCCCTTTGAAAGAGAACACAGAGTTTTCGCATTCTGAAAAGGAGTTGTGAATGCTTGTTTTTGAGCTGGCAGTTCACTGTGTTTCATCAAAACAACTTTGGGCTGGCGGTGTAGCACAGAGGTAGGATACTTGCCTAGTACGCAGGAGGCTGTGGTTCAACCCAATGCAATGATAACAAGCAAAAGGCAATGTCAAGAATAAACAGTGATGTTCTTTGGGTTAGTTACTTAGCTCGAGAAGCAGTGCACCACTTTTGATGTGAATTTAAAAAATCATCCAGTCAAGTGATGTCTTTTGGTATTTGCAGAACATCACACACACACACACACACACACACACACACACACACACACACACACACTAGCACATGTTAACACACATTTCCCTCTACTTATTTATCTTGGGCTGGGGCTAAACAAACTGGGGGATATTTCTGGCATTCTCATTCGCCATTTGCTAATCTTGAACTGTTAAAGAATACCTTGGTTTTTTGGGGCATTTTTCATGTATGTATTTGTATGTATACGGGGAGCACACATGTGTGTGTTTGCATGTTGGTGGACATGTATCCTTGGGTGCATGCACACAAGTGCACTTGAGTGTGCGTGCTCGTGGAGGCCAAGGGTGATACTAGGAGTCACCCTCAATTCTCTTCCACCTTATCGTGGGGAGCCTCGGTCTCTAATTAAACCCAGAGTACGCCATTAGGACCAGTCTGGCCAGCCAGCTTGCTCTGGGGATTCCCAAGGTCTGTTTTCCAGAGCTAGAATTACAGGTCAGCACCACACCCACTGGGCATTTTTACGTGAGCTCTGGGGATCTGATCTCAGGTCCTTTTGCTTGCCAGACAAGGGTTTTAACCACTGAGCCACCTCTCCAGCCCATTGACTTCAAACATGCTTCGTAGTTACATTTTTAGTATAGTTTAGTTTTTGCATTCTTTTCTTTTCTTTTTTTTGAGATGGGGTGAGGAGGTGGGGGGTGGCGGGAGCTGCTGTGTACCCATGCTGGTCTTGAACACCCGTGCTCCAGCAATCCTCCTACTTTTGCCTGCTGAGTTTTATCTGTAGCAGAGCTGGGTATCCCTGGCATGCTGACCCTCGATGCCATGGCAGATGAGCAACATGATGTGATCCTTTCTCTTTTCTTCCCTTCACAGGCAGAGATGGACTTGGTGGCCTGGGGCGTGGACCTGGGCTCGGTGGAACAGCACATCAACAGCCACCGCAGCATCCACAACGCCATCGGAGACTATCGCTGGCAGCTGGACAAGATCAAAGCTGACCTGGTAATTCTCGCTTTCATTCTAGCGTCTTCAAGGAGCCACCAATAGACTGCGCCGTTTACTCTGTCTTAGACAAATGTATTGAAACATTAGACCATTGTTTTCTTGCCAAGAGGCTGGAAAATTTTTTAAAATTCCATTTTATAAAGGGGGAAGTCAAATCAGACTCAATAGGTCTATTGAGCCAGAGAAGGGGTTGAACCAAAGGCTAAGGATACATTAGTTTGTAAAGAAGTATTTGGGGAGGTGGGAGGTGGGAGGTGGATTGTTTCTTCAGAAAGTACAATGCCTCTTAGAAAATGCACCTGTTGTGCACTTTGCACTGCTAGTGAAAACTATCTCCTGAAAGAAATCATGTCTCACGCAGCTCCTGTGCTATGCTGAAAGCAATCAGACTTGGAGTGGGGTAGGGATTGATAACACGAGGTGTGTCCGACTTTGCTGCTTGGTTCCCAGATCTCTGTGCCTTTAAGTCACTAGTTTTCTGACTTAGACCAAAGCTATTACTCCTTACTTCTTTGGAATTTTTTGCTTTCTAATTTTTTTTTAAAAACCTTACTCTGGTCATTTCGAGCACTTCACCATATGTTGCATTTGGAAAAAGAAGGTGTAAGAAGAACATCTTTAAGCGATGGTAACTGGGGTTTGCTTTGTGATCAGGACAGAGAGGGACCTTCAGGTCTCCTGGGAAAAAGTCCCCAGGGGTCAAGGACTCGTCGGGCTGTGGCCAGCGTCTTACAAGAAGCAGCATAGGAGGACTGCTTTCTCTCTAGAAATCCCCTAGAGAAGGTGGATAATAACCCGCTGCTTTCTTGCCTTCCAGCGGGAGAAATCTGCAATCTATCAGTTGGAGGAGGAGTATGAAAACCTGCTGGTAAGATGCTCCCTGCAGGGCCTGCCTCTGTTCAGTTGACTTTCCCGAGCAGTCAGCCCTTCCCAATGACAGTGCGCCTGGTGTTACCCGCCCATCACCCTGGGTGGACACTTGTCCTGCACCACAGGTGTTGATTTTATTCTAACTGCTGATTTTCCTTTACACATGAATTTTGAATTTTTTTTCCTGAAGACATAACGCTGTCCTAGTTTCAAGCGAAGTGTCACAGAAGTGTCACTTTAGAACTACAGCTTTTTGAAGAAATGCAAACAGAAATAAAAGCATTTTTCTTCTTGGAAGTTTGTCAAACTGTCATCCCTCAAATGTGGAGATGCTGTTCCTCTACCTGGTTTTGCCTCTTCCATATTCCCTTATTGGCTACAGTACTTGAAAAATAATGTGGCTGTTGGTGACACGTTTATTTTCCTGTTGGGCCTGGCGTAAAACTGCTAGCATTTTTTAAATTTGTGGTGAATGGAGAGGTAGGAGCAACTTAAGGGAAAAAGCTCAATTTATCTAACAGTCTAGATTCCCCTTTATTGCCTAAAACTAATTAACCCCAAATTTCATCATCCAAATCAAGACCTGTCAGAGGCTGGTGGGGCAGTTCCGTGATAGGACACTTGCTTAGTGTGAGGAGACCCTGAGTTTACTCAGCACCAGGAGCAAAAATGCAAAGATCCTTTGGAATTGGATTGTTTTTTATTTAAATTTATTTGTCTGAGGGAGAGAGAGAGAGAGAGAGAGAGAGAGAGAGAGAGAGAGAGATGCCCATGCATGCTGTAGCACACAGGTGGAGAGAGAGGGGGGCCCATGCAGACTGAGCACACGGGTGCAGTCAGAGGACAACTTTCAGAAGTCAGTTCTCTCTTTCCACCATGTGGGCTTCTAGGGGTCACACTCAGATAGCCAGGTTTGCCAGCGGATGCTCCACCCATTGAGCCATCTCACAGGCCTGGAACTGGCGGGTTTGAATCTTAAACTGTCATCACCTTTTCATGCGTCCTGAATTTGGGCAGGTCCTTCCGTTGTAGCTCAGGTGATCAGTGAAGGCAGCAGGGTAAGAGGTGTCGCCCGTTCGCCCTGTTTGCGACACGTCACCCTCACCCACCTTTGAACTGTGCCCGCAGAAAGCGTCCTTCGAGAGGATGGATCACCTGCGCCAGCTGCAGAACATCATCCAGGCCACGTCCCGCGAGATCATGTGGATCAACGACTGCGAGGAGGAGGAGCTGCTGTACGACTGGAGCGACAAGAACACCAACATCGCCCAGAAGCAGGAGGCCTTCTCGGTGAGCCGCGGCCCCGCTCCACTGCAGCCACCGCCTTGGGGAGCGTCAAGGGCCCAGCGATCCTGTGGTCATTTAATCAGCCACTTGTAACTTGACCTTGGGCACAAACAGTCCTTTCCAAAAGCTGTTCAATAACATAAGAGGCTATATATATATTTTAAATTTTTTTTGTTCTGCTTTGTGGTGTGTGTACATAAAAGGGCATTTAAGTGTGTGTGCCTGTGGAGGCCCTAGGGGGGCATGGAGAATCATCCTGGATCGTTCTACTTGCCTTTTGCTTTGCTTTGGGGCTTCCCAGGCTCCGCCCTCAGGATTGGAATTACAGACCACCGCCACATCTGGTCAGCATTTTTAGATGGGATCTGGGTATTTGAACTCAAGTCCTTTCATTACGAGGCAAAGGCTTTAACCCCTGAGCCATCTCTCTGGCCCTACATCTTTCTTAAAAAATAAACAAACACACATTGCTTCCCTCTGTTGTCCAGGAAGACCCCCAATTCCTGGACCCCAAGTAATTTTCCTCCCTCATCCTTCCAAGTAGCTGGGACTGCAGAAATGTGGCGCCAGCCCTGACTAAGCAACTGCCCCCATCCCAAGGGCCTTATTTTCAGTCCCAGGAGACTTTGATGATAGGCAGTGTGAGGATATGTTCGTCCACAGAAACTAGAGTGAGGTCCCACTGTGATATGGTAGATGATTACAACCTGGGATTGGGAACTGGAATGGGTTGAAAATCTGCAACCTGAAGCATTCTGAAATCTAAAACTTTTTGAATGCCACCATGATATCGCAGTGGAAAATTCCACACCCAAATCTCAGGATACAGTCAAATACAGGAGCATCAAAAATACTGCACAAAATTACCTTCAGGCTTTGTGGATAAAAAGCATAAATGGATTTTGTACTTAATTTCCTCCTATCTCTAAGACATCCCATTATGTATGCAAATATCCCACAATAGTGCTTCCCAGATCTGAAGTGCTCTGGTTCCTAGCATCTTGGATATAGGCAGCTCGGCAAACGCTAGCTATAGAGCCATTGCTTCGCCTGCATGTTCTTGATCAGACCATCCACCAAGTCTGGCCACATTGCTGTTCTGTCCTGAACATGGTTTCCAGCCTTGGAAGAGAACAGTCCTTGAGGAAAGTGTAACGCCAGTCCTTGGCCTCATTCAAATTTCCAAAATGGAATTTGTATATGGCATCCCAGAAGCCTTGCCCTGAAGGATTTGGTTTTTCCTTTTGCAGATTCGCATGAGTCAACTGGAAGTCAAGGAGAAGGAGCTGAATAAGCTTAAGCAAGAAAGCGACCAGCTGGTCCTCAACCAGCATCCTGCTTCGGACAAGATCGAGGCAGGTTTCATGGGATTTCGGTTTTGTTGATGACAAAGAGCTTTTCTTTTCTATTTATTTGAGAGAGAGAGACAGAGACAGAGAGAGAGAGAGAGAAGATACATGTGTGCACGCGCACGTGTGCGTGCGCGTGCGCGTGCGCGTGTGCATTCCATGATGCTTGGGTCGAAGTCAGAGGACAACTTTAGGATTTCAATTCTCTCCTTCCGCCATGAGGGCTTCCAGGGATCGAACTCAGATCTCCAGGTTTGTGAGAAGGCGTCTTACCCGCTGAGCCATCTCACTGGACCCCTAGAAAAGAGAAGCTTTTCATGAAGAAAATCTTCACTGATGCTGCACCAACATTATTTTGACTTGACTAGGGTTTCGAATACTTCTGGGAAACCCACACAATACATATTTTAGACTTCTGCGTCAGATGGTCTCCATCATGAGAGACACTGAATGACTAAAGCAGCTGCAGACACTATGCAAATCACAAGCATGACTATGTTCCAATGAAAGCTTTATTTACAAATGAAAACATTGGGCCAGGTGGCACCCTTGGGTGGTGGCTTACTGATTGTTAGCAACTACTGTTGTGGGCTGGGCTCAAGGGTGACGGTTAGCACCCACAGAGTGGCAACTATGTTGGTTGCCAACAAAAATGTCCATATTATCTGGTGAGAGTTCCTGCCGTAAGGTTGGGAAAGTAATTCTGCTGGTAGGGTTCTTGCTTCAGACTTACTCCCTTAAGCTTTCTAAGCCCTCCGACTGGATACTTCCGACCTCCTCGTGATCTAGCACCCGTCAGGACCAGGACTTGACATGGTGAAGGAACCCACACCCCAGCACTGTCTCCAGTGTCTGTTCTGATTGGCCAGTCGCTGCTTTGTTTGGGCAAAACCTACTTTAACTCCTACTCCTGACTGCAGCAATTTGAGAAAGTCTATTGGGAAATCTGATCTCTACCAAACCAAGAAACCCAGGGTGGGAAATTCTGTTTCCAATTATAACACAAAAATCTGCGTGAATTGGAATGAGATCAAAGGTCACCACATAGCTTTCGTTGGGCTCCCCGGTCCTTGCGGGAGCATATACTGCAGAGTCTCTGGGTGGCCCAGTAGCGAGGTGCCAGCTGATCCTTTCTCATTTCAGGCATATATGGACACGCTCCAGACACAGTGGAGCTGGATTCTGCAGATCACCAAGTGCATTGATGTCCATCTCAAAGAAAACGCTGCCTACTTCCAGGTGTGTGTACAGCTCACTGTCTTGCAGGTCTTATCGCCTTACTGCTTGAGTGTATTTTTAAAGCACTCAAAACAGTCTTGGAAATACTGCCCAAGTTCTAATGATTAGTTACAGATTTGTAACCTGGTCACCAGCCATTCAGTTTTTGCTGCCATATATGTGAATGTTTCTGTTCAAGTCTTTTCCTTGAGCCACTTGTTAGAGGCTTAAGGATGATGATCCTTGAAGCAGAAACCCCGAATGACTGGTTAGCTTTCTGTCCCTAGCTAACCTGAGCTAATTAACTTGTGAAAACATTCATTTTGGCCTACAGGTTTTGAGGTTTCAGGCTGTGATCCATGGGCCACAGGATTCTAGCCTGTGATGAGGCCCATTATTGTAAAGACTGTAAGATGGAGCGATACCAGTCAGGGAGTGAAGGGAGGAAGAAAGGATTAGGGTCCCACAATCTCCCATGAGGCTCCTCCTTCTAAAGGTTTCACCCCCACAATAGTGCCATTGTGGGGACCAAGTCTTCAACATTCCAGCCTTTGAATGGAAGACATTTAGGGTCTCAGTCACAGTAGTGAATATTGCATGACCTTCCATTGACATGAGATTGATCTCATCCCCGATAGTTTTTCGAGGAGGCCCAGTCTACGGAAGCCTACCTGAAGGGCCTGCAGGACTCCATCAGGAAGAAGTACCCGTGTGACAAGAACATGCCCCTGCAGCACCTGCTGGAACAGATCAAAGAGCTGGAGGTACTGTAACACCCAGCTGTCGCCTAGACGCAGCTCTGGCTGCAGTAGGGTGTACAACACATGCCCGGAGCCCACGCCTATGACCTCATCATCTTTCAGTGGCTTCTTGGTGTGCTCTGTCTCACACCAAGTGACTGTAGAGGCTGACTCTGCCTCCGTGTCCGGGTGGCTCACGATAATCAAAGGCCTGACAAAACTTGGACTCCATTCCCTTGGGAAAGCCTGCCTCATGCTTTATGTGTGTGGCCCTTTCACATGAGTATAGTCTTTCCCGTCCACTGAATTTGAGAGACTTATTTTGAACAAATTCATGATGAATTTGTTGTGTTATTCCAACTGACAGGACTCTAGCAGTATTGAATTTGTGACACCCTTGTAGCTGGTGTCTGCCAATCGCCTCTGAAACTCACAGGTCATTTGTGCTAAAGGCAGATTTGTATTTGCGATTGCAGAAAGAGCGGGAGAAAATCCTTGAATACAAGCGTCAGGTGCAGAACTTGGTAAACAAGTCCAAGAAGATTGTGCAGCTGAAACCACGGAACCCAGACTACAGGAGCAACAAGCCCATCATTCTCAGGGCCCTCTGTGACTACAAGCAAGACCAGGTGCGTGTGTGTGTGTGTGTGTGTGTGTGTGTGTGTGTGTGTGTGTGTGTGTGTGTGTGTGCTGTTATTCAAAAGCAAACCAGTGTTTCTTCTTTATTTTTAAATATTCTTATTTGTGAGGGAGAGAAACTGTGAGGCGAGGAGGAGTGGGAGGGGAGAAAGAAAGAATGTATACACATGCCATGGCACGCAGATGGCCAGAACAACTTTTAGAAGTCAGTTTTCTCCTTCCCACCATGTGGGCTGCTGAGAATCAAACTCAGATCTCCATGTTTTCCAGCACGTGCCTTACCCTCAAGATACCTTGCCAGGTCCCTATTCTTTCTTCACATAAAGATTTTTGTAAATTGGAAGAGCAAAGTTTAGTCTTGGTTTCAATAGGCACAATAGTCATGTTTTTTCTAGTATAAATAAAGAATTGGGACAATAGTTACTTCTTTCTTTTGGTGCTGGGGATGGATGGCGGAGCCTCGCGTCATGCTGAGGGTGTCCTCCACCACGGAGCTACGCCCCTAGCCCAGACAGTGGTTGTTTTGATAACTTAAAACTTCTTTTGAAGGCTCAGTACTTTTTGCTTCTGGTACCCAAAACTTATTTGTCTGTGATCACCGCATCTTTACGTTTTTGACAAAAGTGAGAAATGATGTCATTATGGTCCCAGTGAATGCTTGCAACTTTCTAGCAGCCCTGGAGTTCCTTCCTGTAGGCACTGTGGCAGATGTAGCATGCATGGCAGATATAGCATGCGTGGCAGATGATGCTTGTGTAGAACGAGAGGCTGAGCAGATCTGTCTGAAGTTTGAGGTTAGCCTATGCTGCAGAGCGAGAGCTTGTCAAGAAAATAAAAAGGAAAGAAGTAGATTGGATTGAAATGCAGGATGAAACGGAAGCTTCTTATGTTGAGATGGTTCTCATAATAAATAGCTTTTATGTGTCCATCCTGTAGTGCAAGGGCTCAGGCCTCCCACGTGCTAGGACAACCTTTCCAATGCACTGCACACCCAGCCCTTCAGTAGCTATTTTCCCAAGCTGTAACATCCTAGCATTACTTAATAACCAATTTGCTTATGTGTGTTTTCATTTATCATGATCATTGAACCTATGGTCTCACACATGGTAGTCAGTACCTCTACCACTGAGTTGTATCCCCAGGCCTTTTGCATGTTTATTATTATTATTTTAAATATTTATGTGTGTGTGTGTGTGTGTGTGTGTGTGTGTGTGTGTGTGAGAGAGACATACAGCGTCCTCTGATTGCTGGATTGCTTCTATCTCCTTTTTGCTTTGTTCTGGGATTTTCCAGGCTCCGTCTACCAGAGCTGGAAGTGCAGGCCGCCTTCATTTCCACCTGGTGTTTTCTTTGGGGGACCTGGGATCTGGACTTTCGAGACAGAGTCTTAACCCCTGAGCCTCTCTCCAGCCTGCATGTTCATTATTTGAGACAGGAGCTTGCTAAGCTGACGGGGCTGCCCTTCCTCTCACGCAGCGGGTCCTTGTCATCCTCCTGCTTCAGCTGCCTTCTGAGCGCTGAGGAAACAGGTCTGAGCCACCTGAGTCACTCACTAGAGTTAGTTTATAAACAAAGATATTCAGACTCCAGAATTAATTTAGAAAGTTGTTTTCCCGGAGATCTATATCAGAATCTTTTTTTTTTTTTAGTTTGTCTTTTTTTTTTTTTTTAGTTCTTTGACATTTTCCTGTATAAATATGTAAATATAATGAATCCATGTGTTTTCACCCCTTTTAATCCAATCCCATCCCATCCCCTCTCCTGCCCCTCTTCATCCTTTCCAGCCAGTCTGCCTCCTACTTTCGCATCCATGTGGGACCCAAATGAGTTTCATCTGGGAGGGGTCTGCCCTGACAATTTATATTTTGAAAATTTAAAAGCAAGGGAGTGAGGCAAATGGCCCCGACACACTCAAGTTGGGAACCATGGACTCCTGGTTTGCTTTGGAAAGGATTTCTCGCATCCTGGTGGGTTTTCGGGGCTGTCTCTCGAATTCCCTTCCTGACACGGCTCACTTTGCGGGCATACCTTTAGGCTCACCGTATTGTTTCAGCCAGCAGGACTTGGGAGGTTGTGATTCACCCCCACAGTTTGTGTGTTTCCAGCTCTGTTGCTTTATCCTCTCTGACAAAGACATGTGACTTGTGAATAAAGCTGGGGCGCGGGCTGTTTGCCTTACAGAAAATTGTGCACAAAGGGGACGAGTGCATCCTGAAGGACAACAATGAGCGCAGCAAGTGGTACGTGACGGGCCCGGGAGGCGTGGACATGCTCGTGCCCTCGGTGGGACTGATCATCCCCCCTCCGAACCCGCTGGCCGTGGACCTTTCCTGCAAGTAAGCTGCCAGTCACTAGCAGTCATGGCCCTGGTGCCATGGGGCAGGGCACGTGTGCTCAGGGGAGAAGTGTGACCCAGCATTCACTCGTGTATGTGTGTGTGTGTGTGTGTGTGTGTACACGCCCATGCATGCGTGTATATGTACCTGTGGGTGTGAGCATGTGTGCAAGAGCATTTGAGTGTGCATGTGTCTGTGGAGGCCCAAGGGTGACATTGGGAATCTTCTTGGATTGTTCTAATTCCTTATTGTTTTGCTTTGGGGTTTCCCAGGCTCTGCCTTCCAGGGCCAGAATTACAGGCTGCCACTGTATCTGTCCACCAGCATTTTTATGTGGGATCTGGGGATCTGAACTCAGGTCCTTTTGATTTCAGTGCAATGGCATTAGCCTCCCAGCCATCTCCCCAGCCCTTATTCCATTATTTTTTCACTGTTATGAGCTCTCACCAATGGACCCTATCTTTACTTTGTCTTGCAATTTTCTGTTGAAGATAGTATGGCTATTGCTGGATAAAAAGATTATCTGATCACACAGGAGAGACATAGGGGACAACACTGGTCACACACGCTAAAGCTGCTGTATTGAAGTTCTTTTTGCTTAGAAAAACTGTCATTTTTCTTGTAACCACAAATGAAAAATGTCACTTCACATTAACACACAGTAGGGAAAAATACTCAATTTTGGAGACCATTCACAGCGGTGCCCTTTAAATGCTTTTGATTGGAATTTCCAGCCACATACTGAGTTCAGAGAAGGTGTCAGATAATGAGTTCCCTCACCCTCATGAACTTTGAGGGCCAGCTGCATCTAAGCCACCAGTCAGTTCTACCATGAGACCTCAGCCAATCAAAGCAGTGCTGACATCGGTTGCAGCCAGATGATTTGAATGACTTATGCTGATGTAGATAAAACTGAGTGTATTTTCCAGGAGTATATTAGTCCAAATTCATTGAAATGTTGACAATTTTTAAAAAAATATTTATTTGTTTGTTTAAGAGAGAGAGGGAGAGATGGAGAGAGCAGGTGTGCTCACTGCCGTGCACAAGCGTGAAAGTCAGAGGCCGACATTCAAAAGTCGGCTGCCTTTCCACCAGGTGGGCTCCTGGAATCAAACTCAGGTCGCCAGGTTTGTGCCTGGGCACCTTTACATTCTGAGCCATCTTGCCAGCCTGCAATGCTAATCGTTTTCAAAATGACACATATACCTACCCGTCACTGCACAAGTTTGTGTGCTAGATTTCTAGGCAGTTGTGGAGATGTGTTCGGGTTTCCCGTCTGGGCTGACGTGTTTCCCCTCTCTACCTGCCAGGATCGAGCAGTACTACGAAGCCATCTTGGCTCTGTGGAACCAGCTGTACATCAACATGAAGAGCCTGGTGTCCTGGCACTACTGCATGATTGACATTGAGAAGATCAGGGCTATGACCATTGCCAAGGTGTGCCCCGGGGACTTGGGGAGTGCCCGGAGATGCTCTTACTGCTTGCCACGGGCAGACCTCACTGGGGGGGGGTGGTGGATGCTTTAGTATCTCATCACGTGAGGACAGGAGGAGGGTGGGCAGAGCTCTGTGGTGCTGAAGTTGCATGATGGAAGTTCCATTGCTTTCTGGAACCTGGGTTCCATTGCAAGCCCTACAACACAGGCAAGATGAGGAGGAGTTAGCACGTGGTTGGCTGTGAGACCCACAGAATCATCACTGATAATCCGACAAGCAGAGAGTACTGTGAAAAGACAGTGTGGGCCAGTGGGGGATTGAGTCCTAGCCTTTTCAGAGGCATTAAATCATAAATACCCACTGAACATGGCAGGGATGGGCAGGATGGAATTCTTGGAAGAACCCCAAAGCACACCTCTAAGTCAGAATTTCTTAAGATGGAGTTGGAAAAAGAATCTTAAGTTGGGGAGTCCTTTAGGAGAGCAGGAAATGACAGGCAGCAGAGTAAGTTGGAGCACCCCTGAACCCCACTTACTTAGAGCAGCTTTGCTATGCTAAGCTTTACTTTGGACAACTATGAGTACTATGTTAAGAAAAGGAGGAAGAGCCATCGGGACGTTGGTGAAACCATCAAAACTGTTCCTGTCTTGTAGGCCTAGCTCCAGCTGGTGCTGGGGGGTCCAGTGGCCTCTTCTTGATTGTTCCGGGCTGAGGGGCATTGGCTTCTTTCTACCTGGCTCACTGTGCCTGCTCTGCTCCATTCACAGCTGAAGACAATGAGGCAGGAAGACTACATGAAGACCATCTCTGACCTGGAGCTGCACTACCAAGAGTTCATCAGAAACAGCCAGGGCTCGGAGATGTTTGGAGACGACGACAAGCGCAGGATGCAGTCTCAGTTCACCGATGCCCAGAAGCACTACCAGACCCTGGTCATTCAGCTCCCGGGCCACCCTCAGCACCAGACAGGTCAGCCTGGGTCACCCGTCTCACCGTCTAGCCACGTGCATGCATGTCTAAAAGAAAGCAAAACTAACCTCAGAGCCACGTTCTTGAAAGATCCCCAGTATGTCGATGTGGCAACAACACCCGAAACTGGGCCATTTGTAAAGAAAAGAAGTTGATTTTGCTTGCAGTTCTGGAGGCTGGGAAGCCACGGCCCTTGGCCACAGCACGCCGCAGTGGAGACATGGAAAGAAATGGCATGTGTGGGGGCCAAGTGCAGGGGTTGGTCTTTCTTTAGAGCAACCACTCTGTGGAGGACTGATTAGTGTGGGAGACTTAGCCAGCCTCCAGGAGGTGGGGGGTGTTGAATCTGTCACAATCTGCTCATCTTTTAGACCCACCTCTGAGGGGTCCGCCTCACCACTTTCACATTAAGGACCAGTCTTAAGAAGCAATGGGGTAGGGCTGGAGAAGTGGCTCAGGAGTTAAGCCTCTGCCTTGAAAGCGGAAGGTCCTGAGTTCGGATCCTAAGACCCCACGAATAGATGCCAGGCAGAAGTGGGGGCAGCCTGCGTTTCTGGTCCTGGTAGGGCGGAGCCTGTGAATCCCGGGGCAGAGTAAAAAAACAAGGAGGAGGTGGAGGCGTCCATGGTGGTTCCTGAATTTGTCCGTGGTTCTACACACACGCATACACACACAACTGAATAAATAATACAAAAAAATAATATTTAAAAAGAAGCAATGGGGCTCACTTGCCCCTTATGGACTCCATGTCTGGAGGCCACAGATTCTTTTCTGACTTCCTTACCTCTTATGGACTTGATAGGTATGAGTTCTGTTCTTTCTCTCCTCTAATAAACTCTGCCTTAATCCTTTAAAAAATATGGGGACCGGAGAGATGGCTGAAGGTTCTGAGTTCGGATCTGAGATCCCATGTAAAAATACCAGATGGAAGTGGCTTCGGCCTGTAAGGCAGAGCCTGGGAAACTCCAGAGTAAAGCAAAGAGGAGGTAGAAGCAATTCAGGGTGATCCCAAAGTCACCCTTGACCCTCAGGCACACAAAATGCCTTCTGATACACATAGACACATATACATGGAGACATACACAGACATACATGCAAAAATAATTTTAAAAAATTAAGAAGCAATGGACCTTTGAGGGCTAATAAACCTTTTCTGCAACACAGCATGTATATAAAATCGTTTGGACCCCAAGTTCTTGAATCAAGTCAAAGGAAGTAGGCATATGTAGGGATTTGTTTATTGAGGTCTGTCTTCCTGCTGGCTAAGAATTCACAGATAATTGTGGCTTTCCTTTATTTTTATAGTAACCAAAACTGAAATCACGCATGTTGGTTCCTGCCAAGACGTCAACCACAATAAAGTGATTGAAACAAACAGAGAAAATGACAAACAAGAAACATGGCTGCTAATGGAGCTCCAGAAGATTCGAAGGCAGATGGAGCATTGTGAGGGCAGGATGAACCTCAAGAACCTCCTGCTCACCGACCAGGGCTCCTCCCACCACATCACCGTGAAAATAAACGAGCTCAAGGTGGGTCCCAGTTACAGTTTGCCTGAGACAGTGCACTTTCATATTCACCTACAAGTGAAGAAGGACCTCCTGTCTTTCATTTTTATAAGCACGTATATTTTGTTTTCTGTTGCTACTCTAAGGACTGTGCCCTTGTGTGTTGATGTGTGTGCAGGTATGAGTATGTGTGTGTGGAGGTCAAGGTTCTTTGGGGGCCATCCATTTTGATTTCTTGAAAATTTCTATTCATTCATTCATTCATTCATTCGAGAGAGAGAGAGAGAGAGAGAGAAGAGGTGCACATATCCTTCTCATAGCACAATGGGTAGAGGTCAGAGGACAACTTTTCAGAAATCAGTTCTCTCTTTCCACCTTTCAGGCTTCTGGGTATTTCGGTCACCCACTTTGATTTTTCTCTTTTTGTGACAACTTCTTTCCCTGGACTTGGAGCTCACTGATTAGATTAGGCTGGCTGGCTGACTAGCAAACCCCAGGGACCCACCTGTTTCCACCATTTGATTGTATCCCTGGGATTACAAGTGCATCCCCACTAAACTTGGCTCTGTGTGTGGGTGCAGGGGATGAAATTCAGGTCCTTATTCTTATACAGCAAACCTTTGATCAGACCGGACTATTTCCTCGTTCCCTACACTAAGAACTTAAAAGGGCAGAAACCATCACAAGAAACACATTGCTACAATGCAGAGGTCTGGTCACTGTGCGATCAGCTCGCTGAAATCATGACGTATACACAATATGAAATACTAGTCAACTTTAAAAAAGAAAGAAAATGTGCAAGTCGTAGCATGACCTTTTGCTGGAGCACATTTTATTAAGAGAAATTGACCAAATGCAGAAAGACCAGTCTGGTCTCACTTACCCACGGAATCTAAAAAGGAGTCAGACTCACAGAAATAAAAAGAAGGGTGATTACCACGGATGGGGTCAGGGAACAGGTGAGGAGCGTATAGGTCATAGGGCATAAATCTGGAGTTAGGATAGATCTGGAGAGTTAATGCACAGCAGGAGAACTCTAGGCGATAATATTATTGTATTTATTCAAATTTGCCAAGAGGGTGATACGTCTCCCTAAACATACATACAAGTATCTGTTGGTCCAAAAGGGGTCATCTTTTTACTTGTATATATCAAAGCAGCGTGCTGTATGTCTTAGATATGTGGATTAAAAATAAGTTTTTGAAAGCCTCGAAGTTAATGAGAAATGCATCTCCCTTTTTTTTTTCTCTTTGGCAGAGTGTGCAAAATGACTCACAGGCGATCGCTGAGGTTCTCAACCAGCTTAAAGACATGCTTGCTAACTTCCGAGGTTCTGAAAAGTACTGCTATTTACAGAATGAGATATTTGGATTGTTTCAGAAGCTGGAAAACATCAATGGTGTCACCGACGGCTACTTAAATAGGTGAGCACAGCTAATACTCGGCAAAGACAGTCTGCTTTACTCAAACTCCATTCTCACCCCCTCCCCTCTGTGGTGCCAGGGACCAAACCCAGGGCAAGGGCTCTGCTACCGAGCCACACCCTCAACCTGTCAAGAAAGCTTCCTCCCCCCCCTTATCATGTATGTATGGTGTGTGTGCATGTGTGTTTACATGTTTGCATGTGTATGTGCAGGTCTATGTACACGAGTGTACTTGCGTTCGTGTGCCTATGGAGGCCCCAGGGTAGCGTCAGGAGTCATCCTTACTGTTATGAGTCTGTGTCTCTGTTTCAACCCAGAGCACACCATTAGGGTTAGTCTGGCTAGTCAGCTTGCTGGGGATTCCCTGCCTCCATATCCAGGTCTATAATTACAAGCAGCCATCGCACCAGCCCAGCATATTTTTTAAATGTGGGATCTAGGTAGCCAAACTCAGGTTTTTTGCTTTTGAGGAAAAGGGATCTTTCCATTCCCAAACTTCATTCTTACCAGACTCTATTTATCACATATACTTGGCTTATTAGAGCTTGTGCCTTACAGATTTCCACCTCCTTTTTTTATTATTATTATTTATTCATTTGTGCATGTATGGTGTGTGCGCGTGTGTGCATGTATGTGTGTGTATGTAGAACCACGGACGAATTTGGGAACCACCATGGACCACCTCCACCTCCTCCTTGTTTACTCTGCCCCAGGATTCACAGGTTCCACTCTACCAGGACCAGAAACACAGGCTGCCCCTGCTTCCGCCCGGTGTCTATATGTGGGGTCTAGGATTCGAACTCAGGACCTTCCGCCTGCAAGGCAGAGACTTAACCCCTGAGCCACCTCTCCAGACCCTCCTTTAAAAAAAAAAACAAAAAACAAAAAACAAAAAAAAACTCCGGGTATACTTTTCTTTTTTCCCCTGTAGTCTGGTCTCATGTGGCCCAGATTGACTTCAGTCTTGCTGTATAGTTGGGGTTGGCTTTGAATTTCTGATCCTCCTCCTTCTACTTCCCAGTATTGGAGTCAGATTCTCTTTTTACTAAATATTTACTTATTTTCTTTTGTGCTTTGGAGAGAGTCCTGGGTGTTAAATCCATGATACTGAAATATCACAACTATCCTCATGTGTCTTAAAACTAAGGCATACTCAAGGGCCAGAATCTCTTTGGTGAATTAGAAATTCTTCGGTGAATGTAGAATGATGGTGTGAATTATGGTAGAGGTAAAAAGGATACTGTTCCCACAATATATGAAATGTATGAAGCATATTTGATGTGCATTTTATTTTCCTTTTTCTTTTTTTTTTTTTTTTTAAAACAGTCTCACAAGGTAGCCCTAGGCTGGCCTTGAACTCCACAATCCTCGTGCCTCAGCCTCCTCAGTGCTGGGATCAGGGTGTGAGCTGCCAAGTCTGGCTCTATCCCTAGTGGTGCTGGGCGCTGAGCGCTCACAGCTGATGACATCACTGGAACTTCATCCTCTTCTCTTGTTCTTGCAGCCTGTGCTCCGTAAGAGCCCTTCTCCAGGCTCTTCTCCAAACAGAAGACATGCTGAAGGTCTACGAAGCCAGGCTGACCGAGGAGGAGACCGTCTGCCTGGACCTGGACAAAGTTGAAGCTTACCGCTGTGGACTGAAGGTACTGTGAGCCGTAGCCTGCCTGGCTTCTGTTGGAAAACCTCACTGCGCTTCCATGAGTTTCACACCTGGTTTTTATCTTGTTTTGTTTTACTTTGGGAAAGTCCATTTTATTTTCAGAGTTGTTCAGATTTGCAGGGAACTTGGCCAGATGAGTTTGTCTATCTTGTACCTAGCTGCTGCTAGTGCCAAGCATTTATATTTATGTGGTCTATTGATGAAATTACTGGACTGTATGGGTGTGGTAGGATGGTCGTTGGGAGAGAAGTGCCTGTCAGCTGTGTGAAAAGCAGTTTGAGTTGGAATAAGGTGGGATAGTGCTGAGTTAACTGATTTCTTCAGCACTGGGAAGACCAGATAGAGAGATTGCCATGCATTCAAGGGTAGCCTGGGCTACCAGGTGAGTGAAGAAGCATTATAATTGTATCAGGAATGGAATGTGAAATGCATCACTTGTCAAACTAATTTTCACATTGAATCCTTTTTTTTTTTTTTAAGCACCAGGACTTAGATCAGTGAAACAGATACTGAGAAGTTGGTTGGGTAACTAGAAATTCAATAAAGATTTTTTTCTTTGGTTGACTGTCGCTAAACACTGGCAATTCCAAAGCCTTTCATAAACTCCTTATTCCTTCGAGCTCCTGGGGATCCAATTCAGGACTCTGAGCATGCAAAACACACAAGCCACATCCCCAGCCGTTTTCTTTTAAATTTAGCGATGTAGGTCTTTATCTTCTTCAGTGGTAGAATGCGAGCCTGAGACAAGGCTCTAGGCTTGAGCCTGAGCACCATGAATGTGTGAAATAAAGTAGTGACTTCCAGTACATCCTACATTGGAGGAAGAGATTAATTGGTGTGTGCATTTTTGAACGCTTGCAGAAAATCAAAAATGACTTGAACTTGAAGAAGTCGCTGCTGGCCACCATGAAGACGGAACTGCAGAAAGCCCAGCAGATCCACTCTCAGACGTCACAGCAGTACCCGCTATACGACCTGGATCTGGGCAAATTCAATGAGAAAGTTTGTCAGCTGACAGACCGATGGCAAAAAATAGACAAACAGATAGATTTCAGGTAAATCAACCTCCTCGTTTTGGGGTTCATGTGCTTCATAAAAATTAGTGGTTTGGGGCTGGAGGGATGGCTCAGTGGTTAAACCTCTGCCTTGAAACAGAAGACCCTGAGTTTGGATTCTAGGATCTGTTCTTTGGCCTTGGAAGGCAGAGCCTGGGAAACTTCAGAGCAAAGCAAAAAGTAGGTAGAGAATCTTGGATGACTCCCGAAAATCACCCTTGAGCCTCTATAGGCACATGATGCCCTCTGATAACTTGGATGGAGACACACACACACACACACACACACACACACACACAAAAGCATTTAAACTGTTTAAAAACTAGTGGTTTTGCTTGGTGTAGAAGTTAAACATCATGAATTCTCCTTTATGAACTGCCTGTAGGTAGCTTTGTTTGTAATAGGAAAAGAACATCACAATGGCCTCCCAGGGTCTTAAAAAATCACCAAAAGCTATTTAATGAGCACTGTGCTCTCTAACTAAACTCATGTCAAGTCACTGAAAGTAAGAGCTGTTTTGAATGAGTGTTCTCTAAAAGTTTATAATTATTAAATCTCACGCAAAAGAAATGTCTCAACTGCAAATAAGGGTCTAAGAAGTCTTCTGAGTCACCTTGCTTTGACCCGTTTTATGAGTTGAACTTTTAAAAAACATCTTTATGGAGATGGAATTCACCTTACAATTCATTAAAGGCATAAAGTTCAATGGACTTTAGTGTGGTCACAGCTGATTGTGAATTCTTCATTGTTGTTTTACTGATTCTAGAGATCAAACCAAAGGCTTTCACACATTAGGCAAGTTCTTTACCCCTGAGCCACACCCCCAGCCCTACAACTTGAGTTTTGAACATGCTCATCACCCCTGAAAGAAACCTCTGTGCCAAGGGCAGTCACTCCCCCTTACCTTCTCCACTCCCAAGCCCTAGGTGGTCACTGGACAGTGTGAGTGGCTTGTTCCGTCCGCGTGCGCTTCCTTCTATAGTGTGTTTCACGCACTTCATTTTCTTTTTGTTTTCGAGTATGTGTGTTCTGAGTGGGAATCGAACCCACAGCCATCCCTGTGCTGGGCAAATTCAGTACCTCTGAGCTACATCCCTGGTCTCAGTCCTTGGGGTTTGGAGACAGAGTCATGTTATGTAGCTCAGGCTAGCCTAGAACTCCTGCTCAGCCCTTCACGTAGTGGGACTGTAGATATATAACACCATCCTTGAATATTTCTCTCTCTCTCTCCCCAAATTAATGTAAAAAAATAAAATTCAGTTAACTTCAGAAAGTTAATTTGGGTTGAGTAAGGAGGGAGAGAGAGAGAATGACCACTTGTGGAGGTCAGAGGATGACCTTCAGTTCCAGGGATTTGAACTCAGGTCATCAGGCTTGGCAGGTTATTGTTATTGTTATTTTATTTTATTTATTCTGTGAGCCATCTTAGCAGTCTGAATTCTGCTTGTAGGAATTGTAGTGAGACACAGTCTCATGTAGCCAACACTGACTTGAACTCTTAATCCTCAGGCCTCTACCTCCCAAGTGTTACCATTTGTGGCTGAATAGTGTTCCATAGCTATTTGTATCACAATTTCCCATCTTTCTGACAGCTAGTGGATGTTGGGGGTCTTAGACTTTGGATATGATACAAAAATGCTACTGTGAGCATTCATGTGTAAGTTTTAGGAGAATTGCTGGGTGACTCAACGCCATTCCATGGGTGTTTCAATAATTTTATTGTGTTTTCCCCAGGTTGTGGGACTTGGAGAAACAAATTAAGCAACTGAGGAATTATCGCGATAACTATCAGAGCTTCTGCAAGTGGCTGTATGATGCCAAGCGCCGCCAAGATTCCTTAGAGTCCATGAAGTTTGGAGATTCCAACACAGTCATGCGGTTTTTGAATGAGCAGAAGGTATAAGTTGGCTTGTCATTCCGTCTCTGTTTTAAGATTAATGGGTATAGCTGTGTTTACTTCTGGCTTAAAATGGTGAACATTTCATATTACAAGTCATATTACTTTTCTTATTATATTTTATACTACTTTGTGGATGCTTAAAGTATGCCCAGAGGAAAAGTAGCTGAGATATCTAGATAGAAATGCAATGGCAAAATGAAGCAATGGAAAGTTATCTTCATGTTTCAGTAAAAATCTGTTTAAGTTTAGTTGATATGAAACATGCCTCTAATCCCAACACTTGGGAGGACAAGACTGGAGGTTCTTGTGTTCAAGTCCAGCCCCGATCCTATCTCAAAACAAATGAACAGATAATAACAACAAAAGAGGCTAGGACCAGAAGATAGTGCTGATTAGAAATTGCCCTCTTGGGAGCAGGAAGTTGGAGAGCTCTCTCCTCTTTTCTGAATGGGAAAAAAATGTTCTTTTCTTCCTAAGCTATAACTGGAAATAAGTCCAGTTCATGTAGTAGTAAGCTGAAGACTTACTTTACTATATTGACATATTAGAATATTTACTTTTAAATATCTGTATCCAGGCTAGAGAGATGGCTCAGAGGTTAAGTCTGGGCCTCTCAAGCCACGAGTCCTGACTTGGATCCCCAATGCTTTATAAGAGCCCCTGACTTCCGGCCCTGAAAGGCGGAGCCTGGGAAACTGCCAGAGCAAAGCAAAGAGGAGATGGCACAATCCAGGATGATTCCCGAAGTCACCCTTGGGCACACACAGTGCCCTGTGATGCACACATACCCTCTGACACACAGAGACACACATACAAAAATAAAAAATTTAAATATCTGTATTCTTTAACAATTGTGAATATTTTACTCTTTGTATAGAACTTACACAATGAAATCTCTGGCAAACGAGACAAATCAGAAGAAGTTCACAAAATTGCTGAGCTTTGTGCCAATTCAATTAAGGTATGGTGTTTTCATTAAGACTGTTGGTGTTTCATCGAGAATGTTATCAATTATATTCCCTGGTTTGTTTTAAAGATTATTACATTCTTATGGATGGGTACTATATAATTTTGTCCTGAAAAATACATGAAGACTTGCTGTCTTACTTACCTGAATTACTGCATACTGAAAATACACAGAGGAGTAGGCTAGTCTTTCTTCTTTAGATTGGTGTTATGTGTAAGAGTCTTGAATTAATATGCTTCATTTAATGACATAACTTCAGCTATTTGATCCCTAGTGGCTTATAGGACACAGCTGATTTTAGAAATGCTTTGATGGCTTAAATTTGTCGAATTGCAGAGACTCTTTTAATGTCCATTCAGAATGTTCTAAGCCAAACGTCGTGACTCATGCCTGCATTCCCAGTACGTGGTAGGAGGATTGTCATGCATTCAAAGCTAGTCTGGATGACATAGTGCGTTTCAGGCTAGTCAGTCTCCACCGTGAGAGCTTGTCACAAAAGACTTAAATACAAATAAGTGAAGAATATTGTGGAGCCGCTGGGCTGCAAGTCAGTGGTGAGCCCTCGAGTGCTGAGCATGCCCAACTCTAGCTTTGGTCCCCAGCTCTGCCAAGTGATGTGCTTCTTAAATATTTTTTGCTCTGCAGGATTATGAACTCCAGCTGGCCTCGTACACCTCAGGGTTAGAAACTCTGCTGAACATACCTATCAAGAGGACCATGGTGCAGTCCCCGTCTGGGGTGATTCTGCAGGAGGTATAGCTCTCGTCACGTGTCCCTTAGCGTCTGTCCTTCATCCTGCTTCTCTGCTTTTCTCCCTGTTTTCTTGTCTGTCTTTCCTGCCATCCCTATTATAGAATATAGAATTGAAAAAGGCTTAATAGCAAGTTATGTTCTTTCCAGTGCAAGTTATCGATATATTTCAGGAAGAGTCAATGATATCTGAGAGTGTCATTTATATTTTAGCACCTTTGCAGAAATTGGACTTGACTTTCCTGGGTTTGGTGAGGGAGCCTTCCAAAAGGTGGAAGCCGTACGGTAGGCTCCTAAAAAGACAGCATCTCCCCAGAGATGTCAAGGGATGCTCAACTGTCCATTGGATTGTGGGGAAAGCCTGGATTGCTGAGGGTGGGATATAATGGGTCTGACCCCGTGTTTTGCTTGTCTTTCTAGATTCTTGAGCCAGCCAACAGGCATGACAGAAAGGAATTTTCTCTGCAAATCATGATGTTGTTACTTTATTATTTTAAGAAAACTAAATTGATCAGCTGCATGTATAAAACTTTTTTGAATGAAATATATAGATAATATATACATATTTTTCTTTTCCTCCTCTCTTAAGGCTGCAGATATTCATGCTCGGTATGTAGAACTTCTTACAAGGTCTGGAGACTACTACAGATTCTTAAGTGAGATGCTGAAGAGTTTGGAAGATCTGAAGGTAATTTACTTTATTTTCTTGAAGACACAGGGAATGTGTGTGGTATGGTGTGTGTGTGTGTGTGTGTGTGTGTGTGAGAGAGAGAGAGAGAGAGAGAGAGAGAGAGAGAGAGAGAGAACATGGAGTCTAGGATCGCTGTTATGCTCCAATGCTTTAAGTAGACTTAGGTAATTCTCTCAACGTGCTTTGTCAAAGAATTTGTTTTATTTCTTGACGTAATGCTTAGGCATACTCCAGACTAGCTAGATTTTAATCTTTAATGTTGAGTGATTATTCCATTTACCCTTTCCAATGCTAGAATGGAGTTTGTATAGAAACTTACTTTATAAAGCCTTTGAGTAAAAGGACCATCATATATGATATCATAAACTTTCTGTGATTTTTTTTTCTTTGAGATGGGGTCTTAGCCTGTAACCTAGACTGGGCTCAGTCTTGTAATCCTCTTGCTTTGGCCTCCAGAGTACTGGATCACAGAGTGTGCCACTTACAAGTCCTGCTAAACACATGCTGTTGATCATGAAAGAAATGACCTCATTTTACAAATGAGAAGGCTGAGAGGCAAAGTTGAAATCATTCTGTAAGATCACAGGAACAGCTAATTTCCGAGAATTATGACAAGAATGGAGATTAGTCTGAATATTTGCTAGTAGTTTCTGTCTCACATCATTGTATATGTCTGTTTGTGCATGTGTGGATAAAGAAAAAGGAGAGAGGGGCTGCAGAGATGGTTCAGGGGCTAAACCCCTACCTCACAAGCAGAAGAACCTGAGTTTGGATCCTGGGTCCCATGTAAAAATGTCAGGAATGGTGGTGGCCTGCACTTTTGGCCTGGGAAGGCAGAGTCTGGAAACCCAAGAGCAAAACCAAAGGAAGTAGTCATCCGGGATGATTCTCAAAGTCACACACACACACACACACACACACACACACACACACACACACACACACACACACGGAGAATAAGGGGTTAGAAAGGCAGCTCAGAGGGTGAAGCATTTTGTCCTGCAAATAGGAAGGCCAGAATTTGGATCCCCATAACCCATATAAACATGTGCTTGGGGCAGCCTGCCTTCAATGTCTGCACTCTTGAAGCAAGCTGCCTAGTTAGGCTAGCCGAATCTGTGAGCTCTGTGTTTAGTGAGAGACCCTGTCTGAGCAGATAAGGTGGAGGATGATCAAGGAACAACTGATACCAGCCTCTGGCCTTCACGTTCCCGTGCACATACATGTAGATGCATGCAAATACTATGCACACATGTATATACCACACACATATTATAAGCAACAGAAGTCTAATTTTTAAATAATAGAGACAGAGAAAGACAAATGCACATTTATCTGGGAGAGTGAAAGTACTGTTTTTGTTTTTTTAACATGATTTCTGATTTCATGTCCACAGCTGAAAAACACCAAGATCGAAGTTTTAGAAGAGGAACTCAGACTGGCCCGAGATGCCAACTCAGAAAACTGCAACAAGAACAAATTCCTGGATCAGAACCTGCAGAAGTACCAGGCAGAGTGTTCCCAGTTCAAAGCGAAGCTCGTGAGCCTGGAGGAGCTGAAGAGACAGGCCGAGCTGGACGGCAAGTCAGCTAAGCAGAATCTAGACAAGTGCTACGGCCAAATCAAAGAGCTCAACGAGAAGATCACCCGGCTGACATATGAGATCGAGGACGAGAAGCGACGCAGAAAGACCGTGGAAGACAGATTTGACCAGCAGAAGAACGACTATGACCAGCTGCAGAAAGCAAGGCAGTGTGAAAAGGAGAACCTGGGCTGGCAGAAGCTGGAGTCCGAGAAGACCATCAAGGAGAAGGAGTACGAGATAGAGAGGTTGAGGGTTCTGCTGCAGGAGGAGGGCGCCCGGAAGAGAGAGTATGAGAATGAGCTGGCAAAGGTAAGAAACCACTATAATGAGGAGATGAGTAATTTAAGGAACAAGTATGAAACAGAGATTAACATTACGAAGACCACCATCAAGGAGATCTCCATGCAGAAGGAGGACGATTCCAAGAATCTCAGGAACCAGCTAGACAGAGTCTCCAGGGAGAACCGCGACCTGAAGGATGAGATTGTCCGCCTCAATGACAGCATCTTGCAGGCCACTGAGCAACGAAGGCGGGCGGAGGAAAACGCCCTGCAGCAGAAGGCCTGTGGCTCGGAGATCATGCAGAAGAAGCAGCACTTGGAGATTGAGCTGAAGCAGGTCATCCAGCAGCGCTCGGAGGACAACGCCAGGCACAAGCAGTCCCTGGAGGAGGCCGCAAAGACCATCCAGGACAAAAATAAGGAGATTGAGAGACTCAAAGCCGAGTTTCAGGACGAGGCCAAGCGCCGCTGGGAATATGAAAATGAGCTGAGCAAGGTAAGGAACAATTACGATGAGGAGATCATTAGCTTAAAAAACCAGTTCGAGACGGAGATCAACATCACCAAGACCACCATCCACCAGCTGACCATGCAGAAGGAAGAGGACACCAGCGGCTACCGGGCGCAGATAGACAATCTCACCAGAGAAAACAGGAGCTTGTCCGAGGAGGTCAAGAGGCTAAAGAACACGCTAGCCCAGACCACCGAGAACCTCAGGAGGGTTGAGGAAAACGTCCAGCAGCAGAAGGCCACCGGCTCCGAGGTGTCACAGAGGAAGCAGCAGTTGGAGATCGAGCTGCGGCAGGTCACGCAGATGCGCTCGGAAGAGAGCATGAGATACAAGCAGTCCCTGGATGACGCTGCCAAGACCATCCAGGACAAAAACCGGGAGATCGAAAGGTTGAAACAGCTGGTAGAAAAAGAGACCTGCGAGCGGAAATGCCTGGAGGAGGCCAATGCCAAGCTGCAGAGAGCCCAGTGCGACCTGCAGAAAGCCAACAGCAGCGCCTCCGACACCATCAGCAAGCTGAAGGGCCATGAGCAAGAGCTCACGCGCCTGCGCATCGACTACGAACGGGTCTCCCAGGAGAGGACCGTGAAGGACCAGGACATCGCGCGGTTCCAAAGCTCCCTGAAGGAGCTGCAGCTGCAGAAGCAGAAGGTGGAGGAGGAAGCTGGGCTGGCTGAAGAGGACAGCCTCCGAAGACTCCAGCAAGAGGAAGAAGCTGGAGGAGGAGCTGGAGGGCATGCGCAGGTCTCTCAAGGAGCAAGCCATCAAAATCACCAGCCTGACCCAGCAGCTGGAACAGGCGTCCATTGTCAAGAAACGGAGCGAGGATGACCTCAGGCAGCAGAGGGACGTGCTGGACGGTCACCTGAGGGACAAGCAGAGGACCCAGGAGGAGCTGAGGAGGCTGTCCTCAGAGGTGGAGACCCTCAGGCGGCAGCTCCTGCAGGAGCAAGAGAACGTCAAGCAGGCCCACTCCAGGAACGAGCATTTCCAGAAGGCCATCGAAGACAAAAGCCGCAGCCTCAATGAGAGCAAAATAGAGATCGAAAGGCTGCAGTCGCTCACCGAGAACTTGACCAAGGAGCACCTGATGCTGGAGGAAGAACTCCGGAACCTCAGGCTGGAATACGATGACCTGCGGAGGGGCCGAAGCGAAGCGGATAGCGATAAAAACGCCACCATCTCCGAACTGAGGAGCCAACTGCAAATCAGCAACAACCGCACCCTGGAACTGCAGGGACTGATTAGTGATTTGCAGAGAGAGAGGGAAAATTTGAGACAGGAAATTGAGAAATTCCAAAAGCAGGCTTTAGAGGTATTCACAAATATTTGATCACGGCTTCACTGTTTTCTCAATAATGCACTCTGAGCCTTATCTGAAATCTCTCGCTGCTTCTGCAAAGCCACACTTTTCTTTCTGTTGCTCACCTGCCTGCTGCCTGCTAACTCTAGACAGCTACTTTAAAATGGCTTCAGTGCCCTCTGCCCTTCTGCATTCAATGCTAGTCTGCTTGGAGTCTGTGTTTGGTTGTGCTTTTGAGAACTTTAACCTGAAAAACACCTAAGATTGCCTTCTGTCAGTGTTCCACTCTCCTTTCTAGAAGGTTGCTAGCTAGCTCCTGGCTGAGTGTGTGATTAGCATGCAAAAGGTCTTGGGTTCCATTTATAGCATGAAAATTTTAACATAACTGAAACAGAATGTGACTCTTATTTAGTGGAGTAGGATGTGTATTTTTTAACTCTACTTTTCTGCACTGAAAGCCACTAAGCATTTCTATATGCATTTTTGAAACTTTTCCATGTTGCTTAGCTGATTTTTCTGGATGCATTATGTTGTGATTTTGACTATGACCTAATGTTTCATTTGTTAGACCTCTTTTTTTAACAAACAATAATTTAAAAATAACTTCTTTTAACTTCTAATATGTGTGACTTCCATAGACAATATTTGTGTGGGGTTGGGTGGGTTGTGTGTGTATTTTCATATATTTGCATTGCTTTATTAAACATATTAGTATAGCTGTAACAGGTATAGCAGGGAATGCTAACTTGACATAATATTCCCCTTGTGTTTTTCAAATTATGATTACTGTTAAAAGTCTACAGCTTTTAGTTCTTTTATGGGAAAAATATAGAACAGTAAGTATGAAGCCATTTATCAAAGTGGCAGTATATAGTGTCTGAAATATATTATGAATCTGTACGATAACATGTTATTAGTATATCCAGAGACAACAATGAGAGGGGAGTTAATAAGTATAGAAAAGTAACTTAAATGAAGGTCATAGGATATGATCAAAACATTTTTTTTCCTGTGTTTTTTTTTTTTTTTCCATTCTAGGCATCAAATCGGATTCAGGAATCGAAGAGTCAGTGCACTCAGGTGGTTCAGGAGAGAGAGAGCCTGCTGGTAAAAATCAAAGTCCTGGAGCAAGACAAGGCGAGGCTGCAGAGGCTAGAGGATGAGCTGAATCGGGCGAAAGCTACCCTGGAGGCAGAAAGCAGGGTGAAGCAGCGGCTGGAGTGTGAGAAACAGCAGATCCAGAACGACCTGAACCAGTGGAAGACTCAGTACTCGCGCAAGAGGAGGCGATTAGGAAGATAGAGTCGGAGCGCGAGAAGAGCGAGCGCGAGAAGAACAGCCTGAGGAGTGAGATCGAGAGACTCCAGGCGGAGATCAAGAGGATCGAGGAGCGGTGCCGGCGGAAGCTGGAGGACTCCACGCGCGAGACCCAGTCGCAGATGGAATCAGAGCGCTGCCGGCTGCAGCGCGAGATCGACAAGCTCAGGCAGCGCCCCTATGGGTCGCACCGGGAGACGCAGACCGAGTACGAGTGGACCGTGGACTCGTCTAAGCTGGTGTTTGACGGGCTGAGGAAGAAGGTGACGGCCATGCAGCTCTATGAATGCCAACTGATCGACAAGACCACTTTGGACAAACTACTGAAGGGGAAGAAGTCGGTGGAAGAGGTCGCTGCAGAGATCCAGCCTTTCCTGCGGGGCGCGGGCGCGATCGCTGGTGCTTCCGCCTCTCCTAAGGACAAATACTCTTTGGTGGAGGCCAAGAGAAAGAAGTTCATCACCCCGGAATCCACGGTCATGCTTCTGGAGGCTCAAGCGGCGACAGGCGGCATCATCGATCCGCATCGCAACGAGAAGCTCACGGTGGACAGTGCCATAGCCCGGGATCTCATCGACTTTGACGACCGCCAACAGATCTACACAGCAGAGAAAGCCATCAGTGGTTTCGATGACCCCTTCTCAGGCAAGACGGTACCTGTTTCAGAAGCCATCAAGAAGAATCTGATCGACAGAGAAACCGGAATGCGCCTCCTGGAAGCCCAGCTTGCATCCGGGGGTGTCGTTGACCCTGTCAACAGTGTGTTTTTACCAAAAGATGTAGCTTTGGCCCGTGGTCTGATTGACAGAGATCTGTACCGGTCCCTGAATGATCCCCGAGACAGTCAGAAGAACTTCGTGGATCCAATCACCAAAAAGAAGGTCAGCTACATGCAGCTGAGGGAACGGTGCAGAATCGAGCCCCACACCGGGCTGCTTCTGCTGTCGGTGCAGAAGAGAAGTATGTCCTTCCAAGGGATCAGACAACCCGTAACTGTCACCGAGCTGGTCGATTCTGGTATATTAAGACCATCCACTGTAAATGAACTGGAATCGGGTCAGATTTCCTACGATGAGGTCGGTGAAAGAATTAAGGACTTTCTCCAAGGTTCGAGTTGCATTGCCGGCATATACAATGAGACCACCAAACAGAAGCTTGGCATCTACGAGGCCATGAAAATTGGCCTGGTTCGACCTGGTACTGCTCTGGAGTTGCTGGAGGCTCAGGCGGCGACTGGCTTTATAGTGGATCCCGTTAGCAACTTGAGGTTACCCGTGGAGGAAGCCTACAAAAGAGGCTTGGTGGGGATCGAGTTCAAAGAGAAGCTGCTGTCCGCAGAGCGAGCTGTGACTGGTTATAATGATCCTGAAACCGGAAACATCATCTCTTTATTCCAAGCAATGAACAAGGAGCTCATCGAAAAAGGCCATGGCATCCGCTTACTGGAAGCTCAGATCGCCACTGGCGGAATCATCGACCCCAAGGAGAGCCATCGCTTGCCTGTTGACATGGCGTACAAGAGGGGCTATTTTAACGAGGAGCTGAGTGAGATTCTCTCAGACCCGAGCGATGACACCAAAGGATTTTTCGATCCAAACACTGAAGAAAATCTTACCTACCTGCAGTTAAAAGAAAGGTGCATCAAGGATGAGGAAACAGGGCTGTGCCTTCTGCCCCTGAAAGAAAAGAAGAAACAGGTGCAGACGTCACAAAAGAACACCCTCAGGAAGCGTCGCGTGGTCATAGTGGACCCAGAAACCGACAAGGAGATGTCTGTTCAGGAGGCCTACAAGAAGGGCCTTATCGATTACGAGACCTTCAAAGAACTGTGTGAGCAGGAGTGCGAGTGGGAAGAAATAACCATCACGGGGTCGGACGGCTCCACCAGGGTGGTCCTGGTAGACCGGAAGACAGGCAGTCAGTATGACATCCAGGATGCCATTGACAGAGGCCTGGTCGACAGGAAGTTCTTCGACCAGTACCGATCCGGCAGCCTCAGTCTTACCCAGTTTGCTGACATGATCTCTTTGAAGAACGGGGTCAGCGGTAACGGTGGCCTGAGCGGCACGGTCAATGATGACGTTTTCAGCAGCTCCCGACACGAGTCAGTGAGTAAGATCTCCACCATATCCAGTGTCAGAAACCTCACTATCCGGAGCAGCTCTCTGTCTGACCCCTTGGAGGAGTCCAGCCCCATCGCAGCCATCTTTGACACAGAAAACCTGGAGAAGATCTCCATCACCGAAGGCATAGAGCGGGGCATCGTTGACAGCATCACTGGGCAGAGGCTTCTGGAAGCTCAGGCCTGCACTGGGGGCATCATCCACCCCACCACCGGTCAGAAGCTGTCTCTTCAGGATGCGGTCGCCCAGGGTCTCATCGACCAAGACATGGCCACCAGGCTGAAGCCTGCGCAGAAAGCCTTCCTTGGCTTTGAAGGTGTCAAGGGGAAGAAAAAGATGTCCGCGGCAGAGGCGGTAAAGGAAAAATGGCTTCCCTACGAGGCGGGCCAGCGCTTCCTGGAATTCCAGTTCCTCACCGGAGGCCTGGTTGACCCAGAAGTGCACGGGAGGATCAGCACGGAAGAGGCCATCAGAAAGGGCTTCATCGACGGCCGAGCCGCCCAGAGGCTGCAAGACATCAGCAGCTATGCCAAAATCCTCACCTGCCCCAAAACCAAATTGAAGATCTCCTACAAGGATGCCATGAATCGCTCCATGGTGGAAGACATCACGGGGCTGCGCCTTCTGGAAGCCGCTTCGGTGTCCTCCAAGGGTTTGCCCAGCCCTTACAATATGTCTGCTCCAGGCTCCCGATCCGGTTCTCGCTCGGGCTCCCGCTCGGGTTCCCGCTCGGGCTCCCGCAGCGGGTCTCGGAGAGGAAGCTTCGACGCCACCGGGAATTCTTCCTACTCTTATTCCTACTCATTCAGCAGTAGCTCCATTGGGCACTAGAGTTAGAAATGGGTGTCATACCTTAGAGTCAGTAATACGAATTTCTACTTTATCTTAAATAACAACCAAAGAAAAGCTGGTGCTTGCAGTAGAGCAGTAGAACTTTCTATGCTTAAGACAAAGCCATGGTTGGAATCGAATAGCAAGGGCTAGTCTGGCTTTTTAACTTTCAGCTCTTCTTAGCTAATGTAGCACACTTTGATATAGTTCGTATGAAGTGGTACTTACCTGTTAGGATGGTACACATTAGATTTAGAATTTATTTCTTCTGTGCTTCGATTTTTTTTTGATTCGTTCTTCCTGAAACTGTTTTTAGCCTCTAAGGCAGATTTCCTCTCTTGGAGATAGAGATTAAACCAGTCTCTGGTGTTTTGAACATCATTCTGCTTCTTACCCAAATATTTCTATTTTCTGTATTAAAGAAAATTCCCCTTCCCTTTGCCTCAAGCATTTTGGCACATTTCTTTTAGTTTAAGAATATAGATTGTATTACCCATATACTCTCTGATGCACTTGTTTGGTTTGGTATTAATTTGACTATGTCCACAATAGCAGCCATCTTTGCTTTTCTTAAAAGTTTCCTGTTTATTTTGCTTGTCATTTTCTGTGGACTTTAAGATGGTGTCTTTATGAAGTTTGCTGTTTGGGCAATAAAGTTTTAGACTTTGGAAGTGTTTGCGTTTTGATTTAATATTTGCACACACAAAGACATTTAGCAGCTGATTTTTGCATATCATAAAATCTTTCTAAAACCATTTGTTTACTAACAGAATAAGAATGCCATTAAAATACTAGTTTGGAATTCTTGTTAGACTTTGATCTTCTGAAGTTAGTTCCTTTCGCTTAGCTCCTTGGAAAGAAGCTCCTGGAAATAGATCATTCCAGAGACCAAAATTCGGGTCTGGTTTATTCAGGATAGTGAGTTCCAAGAAACATTAGCAAAAATGACCATCACAGTTTTAGGAAAAACAAAAAACAAACATGAGGGGAGATGGTTCAGTGGATAAGATGCTTACCCTGCGAGCTCGAGGGCTGGAGTTCCACCCCCAGAACCCATGTTTTTGTGAGAGATTGTGAGAGATGGCTCAGGGCTTAAGTAAGACTCTGCCTTGCAAGCAGGAGGACCTGAATTCGGATCCTGGATCCCATGGCAGGGGCCTATACATCCAGCTGCGGAAGGTACATCCTGGGAAATCCCAGAGGGAAGCAAAAAGGAGGTAGAAGTAATGCAGGACAATGTCCGGAGTCACCCTTGGTCCTCCTCAGGGACACACAGTGCCCTCTAATACACACGTAAAAAAAACAAAAGCCAGGCAGGCACAGTGGCTGCTTGTCATTCTACCACTCCAGAGGCACAGATGAGGAATCCTCAGGGTGATCTGACTGACTAACCCCAACAGATTAGTGAGTTCTGGATTCAGTTAATAATGACAGCTTGAGAACAGTTGAAGAAGATAGCTGATATTAACTTTGGATTTTTATCTACACACAAACACACACACACACACACACACACACACACACACAGGCATCGACATATAAGTGCACCCATACACATATATGTGGCCCCACATGTACAAACACATGTTTGTGACCCCGCATGTATACACATTTCCCTGTTCCATCATGAAATGACCAAAATTCCTTTCTGGAGAGCCTCAAAATAAATATTTCAGTGCATACCACTCCTCCCCTGTTCCCCCCACCCCCAGCCAGGAAAGAATCTATGGAAATGATTCCTGAGGAGCAAAGCAATGAAATATGAGCTTATTCCTGTGGATCAAAGCAAAAACCAATGAAGCTTGGACACATGTCATGAAATTATTTTGACTCTACTCAATACCTTCAGTGTTGGGCACTTTTTCCATCACTGTGACAAGTACCCCAGAAAATTTCAAGTGCCCATTAACCTGTCTTATGGTGTCAGAAGTTTCAGTCCGTATTTCTAGGCTCTACTGCTTTGTGGATCTGGGCATCACAGGAAAGGGAGCATATGGCAGACAGGAAGGGGAGGGGTCAGGAAAGGATGCCTGAGGACATTTCCAGCATCACCCATAAAACCTCCACCATCTGAAGACCACGCCTTCTAGGATGAGCCTGTGGAAGACAGGTCATATTCAGATTCCACTTACTGATCCTTAGTGGGTTAGATACTGGGAAGATATAGGAGAATTTATCTTCCCCCAACAGCAAAGCATTTGCAGTCTGGGCGGGCACAGTGGGACAACTTCCAGGGTCAGCTGGGTATTGGCACAAACACACCTAATACAGATAGGAAATAGATGAATTGCTAAACATGCAGAACAAGGGCGTCACTAAGATGGGTATACTTGAGCTCTTGGGGGCTCTGAGTACTTGGGGTGAAAGATGCCTTCCTCCTTGTTGAATGGATCATTTACCATTCATAGCACCTAGTCCTTATTGCTTCTTGTCACCTTTGCCTCCATTTCCTAATTGGGAGGACTTGAAATTAGTCACTAAATAGTGAGTTCTACATGCCTCGTACTGAACCAGAAGCCATAGGCTTCATGCTAGAAACCAGTACAAAAACAGCATGTTGGGCTCAGGCGACAGCTCAGGGTCAAGCACATGTGCAAGTCTGATCTGAGTTTGATCCCTAGAAACTATGTCAAGGTAAAAGGAGAGAACAAACTCTACAAAGTTGTCCTCTGACTTCCACACCTGTGGTGTGGCATGCATGCCTCATCCCTGCCCCCAAAAAGCAATAATAAATGAAATAAGAAATCTTTAAAAATAATAGTGCTGGGCCAGTGAGATGGCTCAGCGAGTCAGGAACCTGTGAGCAAACCCGGTGACCCAAGTTCAATGTCTGGAGCCCACATGATGGAAGGAGTGTCAGCTTCCAAAATCTGTCTTCTGCCTGTGCCCGATTGCTTCCTCCTTTGACCACGTCCATGATCCTTGAACGGTCCTCATGATCTGAACGGAATGGAAGCTAGGCAGATGGAGAAGGCACACACAAGAAATTTCCGTGCTGGATCTGACAGGCGCTCAGTCATCTCCCCTTCTGTCACAGCCCCCCAGGCTTCTGTTATAGGCCTTGCAAACAACTACATTCTCCCACAGTTTTCTGCAGGCTGGATTAGCACGCTGTGGATTGACTTCTGATGAGAGCTCTCCTGCTCGTGGATAACACCTTCTTTGTAGGTGTCCACACATAAACACACCTTTTCCTCTGTACATCTGTGGAGAAAGGAGTGAAGGTGGGAGAGCAAGGGGGTTCTCTTTTTTATTTTCTCAGGTAGCATACAGAGTAATGTGTTCCGTTATGGTATGCACACACCATTATTTTTATTTCCCTTTCCACTGCCTCCTTTGTGCGTGCCCCTTCTTCTCCCCCAGGAAGTCCCACCTGCTTCCATGTCACGTGTACTCCATTACCCTCTCATATAATCCTGCCACACTTTCAGTTTTGGCTGGTGATAAATACATGACCAAAACAACTTAGGAGAACAAAGGGTTTTATTCTTGCTTGCGAATCTGGTTATATATAGTCCAGCTTGGCAGCAGAGGTTTTTTTTTTTTTTTTTTAATTTTCCCCCAATCATACAAGCTCAATAGATACCCCAGTCCTCTCCCTCCCTCCACCCCTCCCTAGTTCCCCTTGCACCTGTCCCCTTTCTCTTCCTCCCCCCCCCCAGTTCCTTACCCTTTCCCCCTCCCATCCCCTGGAGCATCCCCTTGTGTGAACACCAAACTTCCCTCTGAGTCCTCCATTCCAGTGAGGTATAAGGATTCAGTGCATAGCCCAAAGGGGGGCCCCGTTCCCTCTTAGTATGGGAGTACTATCATGACTATTAATCCCTTGCCTTTATGGATCCTACCGCCTGTGATCCATGCTAGACCCTGGGGAGTTATCGATACGTCAGTCATTGTGCAAGTCATGCTAAGTCTCACTCTGGCTGTGGTAGCAGAGTTCTAACAACAGTAATTGAGGGGTCTCACCACACCATATCCACAGAAAGAGCTGGCAGAGTGATGAACTTTCTCACTTGTCAGAATGCTGCACGCCAGCGTGTCAAAGTACTTTGAGGTACTGAAGCGACTCTCTCCATTTTATTTGCCTACCCAGGGTCCCATCCACTGTGGGCTACATCTTCCCACATCAACTAGGTGATTTTTCCACAGGCTTGCTAGGGCTTACCTTCACTACCCATTCTTCACAGATAATGCCCTTCAAAACCTCAGCCTTTGGGTTGGAGAGATGGTTCAGGGGTTAAGACTCTGCCTTGCAAGCAGAAGGTCCTGAGTTTTGATCACAGGTCCCATGTTAAGAACGCCAGGCAGAAATGGCAGGGGTCTGCACTTTTGGCCCTGGTGGGCAGAGCCTGGGAAATACCAGAGCAGAGCAAATAAAAGGTAGAAGCAATCCAGGATGATTCTCGAAGTCACTTTTGGTCCTCCACCGGGACACACACTGCCCTCTGACACATACACACACACACACACACACACACACACACACACACACACACACACACTCTAAAATCTAGACCCTACCTATGAGAGAAAGCACAGTATTCGTGTTTCTCAGCATGACCCCCAGTTCCATCCATTTCCTACATATGTCGCGATTTCATTCTTTATGACTGAGTAAAATTAAACAAATCATAACCAATTACAGCTATTTGGTTAAAGCATAATTAAACTGCTGTAAAACTAATTTGGTTTACCATTGGTGAAACTCCAATTTCATCAACCATTGGATGAATTTAAAAATTTTGTTTGATCATGCATTGCAGTTAAATAGGAAAATGCTCTGGACACGGCATAATCCAATATTTGGGGTAAATAAAAGTGTGTGGGGCCGCAAGGTTTGAAGTTATTACATGTGGCAAAATGTTCATGAGCTAGAGGAAGGCTTCATGAACACTTCTTTTTGTAGCTGCTCTTACGTTTCTATTGATATAGAACTCTGATTTTATTTAGAGAGAGAGAGAGAGAGAGAGTGTGTGTGTGTGTGTGTGTGTGTGTGTGTGTGTATCAGAGAGCACTACTTCCCTGTGGAGGACCAAGGTGACTTTGGGAATCATCCTGTATTGCTTCTACCAGGCTTCGCGCTGGGATTTTCCAGGCTCCGCCCACTAAGGCCAGAAGTCCCTGTCATTTCTGCCTGGCGTTTTTACATGGGACCTGGGATCGGAACTCAGGACCTTCTGCTTGCGAGGCAGAGTCTTAACCCCAGAACCATCTCTGTAGACTCAGAACTCTCACTTTTTAAAGACAGGGTCTTATGCAGCTCAAGCTGGTAGCAAACTTACTATGTAGCTAAGGATGACCTTGAACTGATACTTCTGTCTCCATCTCCTGCTAGAGACCCACCTTCGTGCGTGCATGCTAGGCAAGCACTCTAGAGATCTACCGCTTTTCCAAAGCTGTAGCCATAAACCACTGCTTTTAAAACGTTGAAAAATAAGTAGGAAAGATGGTGAGGAAAGGACCCAGGCGCCTTGCAAAGGAAGCAGGTGCGGAAGAGACTGGCAGACTCCTTTCCCAACTACAGCTCCCGCGTTCCCCGCGACGGTTTCCTATTGGTTTTCGCAGCGCCCGCCCACCGCTCCCAGAAACCCGCGCGCGGCCGGCAGTTTCCCTTCTTCCTGGGTGAGGCGCTCCGCGACCATGGCGGCCGAGCCGCCCCCGGTGGAGGAGCGGCGGCGGCTGCAGGAGGAGCTGGGCGAGTTCGTGGAGAGTTGCTGCCGGACGCTGGAGGAGGTGACGGCGTCCCTGGGCTGGAGCCTGGATCAGCTGGACCCGGGCGACGAGCCGACGGTGGAGGTGAGGGGCGTGGCCTCGGGTGTGTGTGCGGCGGAGGGAGGGGCGGGAGCGCGCGCTGCTGCGGAGCGTGGTGTCGGGAGCGCGCGCAGCGCGGATCGCGGGGCCCGGAGCGCGCGCAGCGACGAGGAAAGGGGCGGGAGCGCGCGCGGCTACAGAGTGTGGGGCCGGGGGCGCGCGCGGCTGCAGAGTGTGGGGCCGGGGGCGCGCGCAGCTGCAGAGTGTGAGGCCGGGGGCGCGCGGCGCTGCTTCGGTGCCACTTTGGCGAGCGGGACGGCGGCGTTGAGCGGCGAGGGCCCGGGGCCGTGCGCTTCGAGGGGCCACCGGCGATCGGCTTCGGTGTCTTCTTGAAGAGGCCTCAGCTGAGTTGCATTCGGCGTCAGGGAAGCTGCCGGGCCACCGCTTCGACTCTGGGGTTCGGAAGAAGCCCCGAGATGCGGCCGCCAGCAGCCGTCGGACGGGGATGCGGGGATTGCACGCGAGCGAAGGGTCTTGATCGTGTTTCCGTGTCCGATGGGCGGGATGGAGAAGAATCCCACGTTAGGGAACAACTGCGTATGTTTTTACCCCCTGGGTTTACCTTGCCGAAGTAACTATTCCATTAAAATTGAAGAGGAAACAAAAAACCCTCTAGTGGTTCTGCACTGTTGGTGTAGAATATTTGAAGAAGCAAATGAACCAGTTACTCTTGTGTTAAAACATAAAAAAATTGCTCTAAAAGGAGTATAGAGACAATTGAGGAAATTTGAACTACGTAGTGGAGCATTTTATGAATGCACAGAGCCCTCCAAGCCTTCTTATTTTTTGCCTGTCAGCATCACAGTAGGGTGGATACTTTTTATGAACCCCACTAATAGCCTGTGAGGGGTACTGTCGCAACCTTTGCAGAGGAAGAAACATTGCAAAGACAGACACTTTCCCTAGGATGCACTGCACCTACGTGTCGGGATTTGAGTGCAGGCTTTTCAACATCCAGCTGCAGTTGAAAGTCCTTTCTGAAATTCCCAAAAGCTGACTGTAAACCGTGGTGTTCATCTAATGTCTAATAATAAAGAGCATAACTGGTTTAAAAACCCTGGAGGATGACATCCATGATTCTAGACTAGATGTGATCCAGGTAGCAATGAGTCCATTTGAGTTTAACTGCAAACAGTGTGGAAGGAAGAACAGTGGTAGTTTCTGCCCTGGTGGAGCTACAGTGAGGACAATACAGAGAAATGACAGCTGTTACATTATTGTGAATGAAGTGTGTGATGGGCAAGGTTGTAGTATTGATTATTGCAGACTATGGTGGGTCAGAAAAGACTTCTGGAAAGTGAGTGGAGCTGTGCGTGTGCCGTGGTGCATATGTGGGGGTCAGAGGATAACCTGGGGTGTCTGTACCTGTGTCACTGTGATAATACCCTGACAAAGGCCCCCAAGAAAGGAAGTGCTTGTTGGACTACAGGTTAGGTGTTGTCCATCATGGTCGAGAGTCAAAGCAGAGGCGCTTGAGGCGGCTGGTTCCCATTGCGTCTGAACAGAAGGAGGAGAGTAGTGAATCCTGGTGTGGGGGTCAACATCATCTCCCACAGACATGCGCAGAATCTTTTCTCCCACGTGATCTAGATTTCATCAAGTTGACAATTGAGATCAATTGTCATCACAGAGACCATGAGTATATTAATTTAGTGTGTGTGGGCTGAGTTTGTGTTTATTTATAAGAAAGTTCAGGGAGAAATATGGTCTAACAATGATGACATTGCATCGTGGGAGTGGAACCGTTTGAGCAGCTAGGAGGTATTATGAAATGTCCAGAGAAGGCAGCATTCAAAAGGGACAAATAAGGAAGGCATATTTTTAAAGGACACTAAATAGGATGACGAAAATGGGCAGGTGGGTCATGACCTTCTAGGAGGTCAGTGTGACCGTGACATGCTCTTTGTCTTCAGTAGTAGCAGGAAGGTTGCTGGGACTGGTGTGAAGAGTAATGATGACAGAAGCAGGAATGGCTGTGTGAGTGAAATGTCCACAGACTTTTCCAAGTTACCATGAAGATGTAGAGAGAGCAAAGACTGTAGGAGAATGGGCTGAAGGTGTTCCTTTTTACTCCCTCTTGAAAAAATACAAAGATATATCCACCCATACAAGACTCCTTCTTAAGCAAGTACTCGGGCGCGTGACATCAAAAGCAAATTAGATAAAACCCAATAGGTCATACATGCAAAAAGACTTGAAAATAGGAGAGAATCTGGCAGGACAGAAGAAGGGTTGTAATGGGAAGAACAGAGGGGTGGAATTGGGGATTAAGATGTGACAATATTGTAAGTTCAATGTATTCATGTATGAGACACTAAAAGACTAATAAATTTTTAAAAGATACAAACTTCCACAAAGAAGGCCAGAAAGGTCTATAGAATAGGAAATACTAGATTACAACACTTAACTGAATTGTATACATTTAGTGATATAATTATTGTTTGCTTTTTTTTCTTTTGTTTGATCTTTATAGGAGGAAAATGTGATATGTCCTTATGATTCCAATCATCGAATGCCCAAAGCATCTTTAGCAAAGCACATGGAGTCTTGCAGATTGAGGAAACTGGGCTATACCAAAGAAGAAGAGGTACCACTTATTTATTACACGAGTCATGCAATTCATGCATTAATATGCTCATCATATTTGGAAGGTATATTGTGAGCTTGTCTGGCATAAAGTATACCTTTGTAGATCATCCTTGCCTAATTTCAAAAATCATCATAAGATGCATAATTTAAAAAATTTTTTTTGCATGCATGTGTGTGTGTGTGTGTGTGTGAGTGTGTTAAAGAGGGCACTGTGTATGCCTGTGTGCCCAAGGATGACTTCAGGAATCATCATGGATTGTTCTGCCTTCTTACTGTTTTGTTCTGGGATTTCCCAGGCTCTGCCCTCCAGGGCCACCATTTCTGCCTGATGTTTGTATGTGGAATCTTGGATACAGACTCAAGTCCTTTTGTTTGAGAGGCAGAGGCTTAACTCCTGAGCCATCTTTCCATCCCCTTGAATGGTGTATTTAAAGGGTACTATTGTTTGTCACATTTTAAAATAATTAAGTCATATTCAAGAATACTAATGTTATTTTTTGTCACTGTTTAGGATGAAATGTATAATCCTAGTTTTTTCTATGAGAATGGGAAGATCCCCTCATTTACTTTGGGTACGTATGTTAGGTTATTATTAAAAAGCATCTTAGCATAGATACTAATTTGTCATTTTTTGAATTATAAAAAGAACGATTTTATAAGCAGGCTTATGATTAAGAAGGACATTTAGTACCTTAAGAGTGTATAGGATTGAATTAATTAAAATTGAGACTAGTTCATGTAAAGTGAAAATAAGGACAGGATTATATTAATGGGGAGTAAAACCCTGGAAGATTTTAGTAGTAGGGTCTTGGTTATGAACAGAGTTGGAGCATGCAGCATGGATGGAAGAGTGAGGATGGAGGTGTGTTCTGGTTGTTTGCAACATATAGCTAAAATCTTGTTTGAAATAGAATGTCCTGGGTCAACTCCTGGTTTTGTCCCTGTTGGGCCTGCCCAGGGATAACAGTCTGGGAGGGGGTGAGCAGGGCATAGCTTAGCACATGGGACCAAAGATGGCGCTGGGAGCTAGTGTCCTAGGCGTAACCCTGATCACATTACACAGAGTCCTAATTGGCTTATAGGAGCCAATATAGATTTGTGTTTAGTCTGACCTATGCAGAGTATGTGCTGTACTGGCCATTAAGGTAGTTGGCTGCCTGTTTCGTGCGCTTTGATTCTTTGTCTATATAAGCTGATTTGTTACCCCCAATAAACTGAGATCTTGCTCTGACAAACTCTCCGTCCATTGCTGAGTCTCTGGAGGACTGAGGCGGAAGTGCAGGCGGTCAGACTTTACTTATTTTCGTCATCACAGCCAGGAGCTGTGTGTTTGAATAAGTGAATGAGTGAGTGAATGAGTGAGTGACTGAGTCTCACCTTAACAGACACCCTGCTGTATCTGGAGTCCCCTGCATTTGGGTGGGGGTAAAGAGCCTGCAGCACATTCGCCTTTCTCCGCCCCGACGGCCTGGAGTCGTCACAGTGTGTGCCGGGGAGAATCATCCCAGCATTGTCCCTAACCGAAGTATGGCTTTGGGTAGATATTAACTATTTATTGTCTAAATTAATTCCTCTCCCCCCTCCTCCTCCCCCTCCCTCTCCTTCCCTCCTCTCCTCGGTCCTTCTCCTCTCCCTCCTTTCCCCTCCCTTTTTTGTGACACTGGAGGTTGAACCTAAGATCTCTAACATGCTAGGCAAGCATTCTTTTTCTGAGCTATGTACCAGAAATTTCTGTGCTTTTTATTTATTTATTTATTTAATTTTTATTCATTCATTCAGAGAAAGCGAGAGAGAGAGAGAGAGAGAGAGAGAGAGAGAGAGAGAGAGAGAGAGAGAGAGAGCGCGCGCGCGTATCAGAGGGCACATGTGTCCCTGTGGAGGGCCAAGGGTGACTTTGGGAATCATCCTGGATTGCTTCTTCCTCCTTGCTTCACTCTGGGATTTCCCAGGCTCCGCCCACCAGGGCCAGAAGTACAGGTGTTTTTTATGTAGGACCTGGGATCAGAACTCAGGACCTTCTGCTTGCAAGGCAGAGTCTTAACCCTTGAACCATCTCTCCAGCCCTGTGCTTTTTATTTTGAAGCAGTCTGGCTAAGTTACCCAGGCAGATCTTGAACTCCCTCTGTAGCCCAGGCAGGCCTTGGATTTCAGGTTCTCCTTAAACTTCCTGTGTTGCTGCAATTACAGGTCTCTGCCACCATGTTCGGCTCTAAAGAGCTTTATAGAATGGTGACACGTGATAGATCTAATGTACTTGGAATAGTTCCTGAGTGCTGAGAAATCCTAACTGATATTAGTTGCTGAAATTTGTGCCTGCTAATCTTGTACACCTGATTATAGTGTTTTCTTAATGGTTTGAAATCTGATCTCCCACTAAAGGAATTCAGTGATGTGGATTTTTTATTTTTTTTCTAGATAAGGATTTACAGTTCCAGATAATTAAACAAGCTAGAAGTGCAGTTGGAAAAGATGGTGATAGCTACAGTCAAAGTAAGTGATATTGTAATTTGAGCTAACTGGTGGCTCAACTTCTTTTTCTCCAAAAAACATGTATCAGTTTCTTCAAGAAAATCCCGTGAAATAATCACACTGGGGAACGATGTCTTGTGAGGTGCCTCACTCATCCCTCTCTGCTGGTCCTCATGTTTGTAATCTAGTAGTGAGATCAAAGGCGTTTCGTGAGTAAATACTGTGGGTGGAAGCGTCTAGGTTGCTGATGGAACAACCCAGCCTTAAGAGCTCCATTCTGAGTAGGTTGAAACACAAGGTTAAGACTCCATTCTGAGTAGGTTGAAACACGGGTTAAGAGCTGACCCCAGAACATTGCCTCATATTTAAGCTTTGATTTTTAATCTGTTTGGATCGGCCCTTTGAGATGGTGAGTCTCAGAAGACACAGAGTGTTTTACATGTAATTCAAGAGCTGTCGTTGAACTTTCCACGTGCAGCTTTGGAGCTTTCTTTAAAAGCTTTTGACTTTGGCAGAAATTAGGATAAATTTTTAGAGTCTAAGCTTTTGGGAAAATAAAAATTAATCCTTCAAAAGAAGAAAATAAGTTAATAAAGAATTCAAAGTTTTGCTTTTCTTTCCTTTCTTGGGAATCTGATCCCCATTTTTTTTTTAAATTGTGTGTGCGTGCGTGTGTGCGCGCGTGCGTGCGTGTGTGTGTGTGTGTGTATCAGCACTGTGTGCCCCTGTGGAGGACCAAGGGTGACTTCAGGAATCATCCTGGATTGCCTCTATCTCTTTTTTGCTTCCCTCTGGGATTTCTCAAGCTCCGCCCATTAGGGTGGGAAGTACAGTCCACTGCTGTTTTTGCTTGGTATCTTTTACGTGGGATCTGGGTCCAAATGCAGATCTTTTGCTTGTAAGGTAGAGTCTTAACCCTTGAACCATCTCTACGGCCCAAGTTTAGTTTTTTTTAAACCTAGGTATGTATGGCTTGTAGTTAAAGCATGACTGGTTCCTCTGTTGAAGGTCGTCTTACAGTCCTGCAGACGTAGTAGTCATGGTTGACTTTTTCCCTTGTTGAAAATGCCCCTATCCAGTTCAGTTAATAGATCAGCAATAATAAAAAAGAAAAAAATCCAGGTTTTTGTTTTTCTGGAGGATTAATTTTCAAGACTTAACTGGTTAGGTCGATTTTATTGAACTTATTTTAGGGTGGGACGATTGCTTGCGGGCCATCTGAGTCTTATGTTTTTAGATAGCAGACAAGCTGTCTGTGTAACTGGGTCGTGAGGAAGTTCTGGCGCGTGGCTTTATTGGACTTCCAACAGTTTTTTGCTTCATGGTGGTTTTGGTTTCTGTGAGACAGAGTCTCTTTGTACCGTAGGCTTTTCTCACACTGGCAATCCTCCTGCCTCAGCCTCTGCAGTGTTGGGATTACAGATCTGTGCCACCGTGTCTAGCTAATGCTTTTATTTACCTTTGAGGTTTTTTTGGTGTGTGTATGTGTGTGCACAAGTGTTCACATACGTGCCCGTGCATGGGTGTGGAGGCCTCAACCTCAAGGGTCCTCCTGGTCCCTCTCCCCCTTATGTTGAGGCCGAGTTTCCCTGAACTTGCCGTGCTCGCTCTTGCTCTGCGAGTTCCCTGCCTCTGTCTCCCTCTGGCTGGGATTGCAGCGGCCTCTGCTGTCCATCAGTTACATGGTTTGAGGATCTAGACTTTGGTTCTCATACTTGGTGTGGCAAACACTCAACCCACTAGCCATCTCCCCAGCCTGTTGTTTTTACTTTTTAAAAGTTCATTTTTCAAATCTCTTACACATTTCATTTTCTTTCTACAACAAACTTGTGATGAGTTGCAGGTTTTGCCCTTGTATTAGGTGAAGAAACGGTGTTCCAAGGGAGGTAATTCAGCTTTTCAGTATCCAGAAGAGTCTGAATTTTGTCACACATTCTAAACTGACTTTTTCTATTTTGGTGACAAGTGTTCTTCAGTTAGTGGGTTTATAAATGACGACTTGGATATTAATATGTTCAGGTCTGTCCATTATTATGTTATCATTGAGTAGCACAGACTTCAGCCATGTATATGTCCTTACCAGTGCTACCCGCCATGTAGACATGATGAAATAAATAAGCCTGCTACTTACCCTTGAATAAACAACCACAGTGTTATAGGAGGGTTTTAAGCATAAACATAAGAACACTAAAGTAGCCCTTGCTACTGTAATTAGTAACTAGTATTGTCTAAGTAAAAATTAGTGTATGGAAAGTGATAAAATGAAATAGGCGAATTTTATATATGTAAATAATTTAGAAAATGTTACAAACTGATAACTGGATAATAAAGCAGTTTGGCATGAGTTTAGTTCATCACATAAAGAACTGCTTTTTTTTTTTTTCCTGTTTTTCATATTTTCGTAGTGGTGGAACTGAGGCCAGATTGTGCATCTAGGAATTACTTTGAATGGTTCTTTTCAGTAGAGAGGAGTCTTTACTTGACTTTGTAGCCTTACATTAAAATTACAGTTTCATTGTCTATGTTATCTGTAACCCTCTTTTTAAAACTTGTTCACAAGCTAGTCAGAGTGCTGCCTGTTTTTTCAGTGGAAATTATTTTTGTGGCCCACTTAGATCTTTTCAAATCCTTGAGCCCAAGATGAGACTCCCTTTGCATGTCGTTCTACTGATTCATTTGATTGAAGAAAAAATGACTAATGGAGATGGTGGTCTTTTTCTAATGAATATGGTGTTTGTTTTTTTAACATGGTTGAGTGTAAATTCGCATTTTATCTATTGTGACCTTAACTCAGTGTACAGAATCTGCTAACTTTTGTGCAAGCTTTAACACCTTGAGGTCTAAATAGTCACTTTATTATTCAATTATTTTGTCTATGTTTAGAGTCAAGATAATTCATTTCAATAATAATTAGTAATTTTATGTGTGGTAATTTATCCTTTTCCTCCAATATTAAATATTCAAGTTGCTTACTTGAATGCCATGAAACATTTTTAAGAAGTTGCTCACTCGAATGCCACAAAGTATTTTTAAGACATGGCCATGACTTTGAAGATCTGTGTGTAACAGAAGAACCTTAGGGAGCAAAGTTAATGGCTTTAGACTACAACTGCCTGTGAGACCCAGCAAATCGTTTACCGCTGTGGGCCTTGATTTCCTATTCCTAATGTGAAGGAATCGTTTCTTTGTGAATGCTCTCTATGTAAATTTTGAGTTTATAACTTTGAGAATGCTTTCTCTAATATTTAATATCATATGTAAGATGTGCCTCACAAGAAGAAGGAGGGTTACACAAAGTGAGTTAGGGTTTCACGTTGGGGTAGCGGGAATGATTACAGCCCGGTTGGACTCAGGGCCTCTGAACTGTATAGTTGATGCAAAGGGGGCAGGTTTCATACTGTTCAGATCTTACCGTAAAGTAAAAAGTGTAAAAGACACACAGTTATAGCCCAAGCTATATGGAAAGCTGCGTTTTGAAACTTCGAGTCTCAGGGAACATAAGCTTATTGAAACGTTCAGCCTTTTTCCTTTTGTCACAAATATCTGCTATGAAAGAATTTGAATGCAGTTTGTTTTGTTGCTTAACTTTTTCTGTACTTTTTCTTTTTCAGTAATTGGGGTGAGTATAAAGAGGAATTAGGAACCTGAATATACTCCTTATATAAAGATATGCAGTATCCTTTTGCAAATGATATCCTTTTAAAAGTGTCACTCAAACTTTTAACTTTATCTTAATAGCAGTCACAATACTAAAGTCTTGACATGGAATGTAGTTGAATTAATGACCTTAAGTGTTAGTATAAAGAGATTTAAGATGAATTAAAACTCCAAGACTTCTTTAAAGAGGGAATTGTATTTCTTTGTTTAAAAATGACAGAGTTTTCTATTTTTCTTCCACTTTCACAGCCTATATTCAGAAGAATTAGGCTTGCCAAAGCTAATTTGATTCTACAGAATTAAATGTTTTAACACCTGGCTGCACAGATAGTCTTTTCCTGGTGCCTCACGGCACTGGAGAGAGGTTGGGGGCTTTGGAAGCCCTTCCTTTCCTCTCCTTCATTCTAGCACTAGTGGCTGCTACAACAGCCAGCACATTATCCACACCTTTCACATAGCTGCAGGTCCACTTGCTCTCTTAATTTGGGGATAAGTGTGAAGTCATTTCTTTTTTTTTTTTTTTTTTTTTTTTTTTTTTGTATTTTGCCGAGAATGCTTAGCTCATAGATGCTTCTGACTTCTTGTCTCTCACCTAAGCTGTTGCGAGTATGTGAAGAGCTACTGATGTTCCGTTGTTCTTTGAACCAGTTTCTGCTTGAGGTGACCTCGCAAACATTAGGATTCCTTTAGCAGCTCATGTTCTTTGTTTGCACTAGAAGAAATTGTTTTAAACTGCTTTGCTTACAGTTACAATCATTTTATTTCTTTGAGAACATTTGAATCTCAAAACAAAATTTTTCTTCGGTGTTTTAATGCATCGTGTCAAGGTATTGTATTTACTTTTTTCATTGATGAGCAGATTTTAGAAAGTTGAATAACTTGTAGGGGGCACAGCTAATGTATGTTACATTATTTTTCAATTGCCTTAGCTAAGCCATTTTGCTGCTTCTTTAAGAAATTAAAATGATATGAGATTGAACTAGTCTCTTGTGATCAGAGGAGCTTTGGGGTTTCTACTATTTACTTAATTTACTTATTTATTTTTTGAGACAGTCTTACTGCGTAGCCCAGGTTGGCCCATTTTCACTGTGTAGCCCAGGTTGGGATGTTCCCATCTCTTGAATGTTAGAATTACAACCGTGTACCACAACACATAATTGAATTATTTTATTTCCTATTGCATGTGGCACAACTGGAATGTGCTTTGGGTATGAATGTCTAGCTTGATAACTTCAGAGAAAAAAGTTGTTTATATATTTTCCAACTTTTATGAGAAAAAATATTTATACAGAAGTAATACCTACTTTTGTAATATGGGCAAACTTTAAAAAGTTTCTGCTCAAAGGCATTACTGGCCTGGTGTTCTGGGGTGTACCTGGAGCCCAGTGCTGGGGAGGCTGGACAGGATTTGAGCCAACGTAGGCGGCGTAGTGAGACCCTGTCGTGAAAGACAAGACAGTCTTAGGATTTCTTATACATAATCTTATAGTTATTACCACTCGCCTTCATGGACTCTGTCCTAACCTGTTGAGAGGGTAGCAAGCATCTGCAAGATGTTGCTATTTATGTGACGTAGATTTTTTTGGTGTGTTTAGGGATTATTCTGTGGGAAGTAGCTTGGGTTCCCATTATAAATAATCTTAGCAAGGTAAGTCATAGATGAACTCCATAGCATTTCATTTCTTGTTTTTCTTGTGGTTTTATTTTATCATAGGAATGTATTCTTCAGTGCCTGTCGAAGTTCCTCTGAATCACAAACGGTCTGTTTGTGATCTCACCCAAGCAGACCGCCTCGCCCTTTATGATTTTGTCATCGAGGAGACGAGGAAAAAGCGCTCCAGTTCTCAGGTCATCGAGAATGACAGTGACCTCTTCGTGGACCTGGCTGCCAAAGTCAACCAAGGTTTGAGATGACGTCTGTCCATTCTTGTCCTTCTGTCCCGAGTGTGCATAAAGTGACCTCACCTCATGCCACCTGAGTGAGGGTGGTTTGTGTCCTCTGGCACGTCAGGAAAGTGACTTGTGAGTGAAATCTGACTGTGACCTGGACATGAAGCACATTCCTCTGAGAGTGCTGCTGGGCTCTATCCAGGGACCCGACACATTCGTGTTCACTTAATGCTAGAGGAAGGAGTGAAGTGTCCACGTGTTCACACATATAATGTAGAAATAATTTGGATATTTTTATGTGCTACCCAGAGGTGTCCATCTAATTTTGAAAATTTAATTAATTAATGTGTGTGTGTGTGTGTGTGTGTGTGTATCACAGAGTACTGTGCATCTCTGTGGAGGACCATGGGTGACTTCGGGAATCTTCTTGGATTGCTTCTATTTCCTTTTTGCTTTGCTCTGGGATTTCTCAGGCTCTGCCCACGAGGGCCAGAAGTGCAGGTCACTGTTTCCGCCTGGCGTTTTTACATGGGATCTGAGAGTCTCCACCCCTGAGCCATCTCTCCAGCCCCTTCCATCAGTTCTTAAGAACTGAAAAGCTTCTAAAAATGTAATTAATTTTGTTTCTCATTAGATAATAGTCGAAAAAGCCCAAAATCTTACCTGGAAATCCTGGCAGAAGTGAGAGATTATAAAAGAAGACGCCAATCCTATAGAGCCAAGAATGTCCACATAACCAAGAAATCGTATACTGAGGTAAGCTTACGTAATCTTGTAGAGCTCTGTTGAGAATGGAAATCACCCACACAGGTAGTTTTCTGTTCTGTGTTCTCAAGGGGGCTGTGCTTTCAGAGCCTTTCTTCATTATGGAAGGCTGGGGCTTAGCGTTACCTTCTTTTGAGAAAGTGTCATGATCAACATTTTGGTTTTCAGAAAACCTTAGCTTGAACTTCTTTCTGCTGTTTATCATTGGCTGTGTAACTGGACAGGTTATTTCAGTTTTTTCCTTTTTCACTTTTTCTTTTACATTTGTTTATTTTTGGGGTGTGTAGCATGAATTCCTCAACTACATGTGTGTGTCAAGGGAGTGCACTCAGGGCTATAGCAAGCACCTTTTCCTGTGGTGCCATCTTGCCAGTCCCTATTTGAGGTTTGCAGACTTAGTCTAGTTTTTCCCCTGCCTTCCTATTCTGTACCACACAGCTAAGCGCTGGTTTCTTGCCATTCTTTTCACAATTAGAGTGTTTTTGACCAATAATTTGGGAAGGCCTAGAAGCGTGGATTCTCAGTCCCTCGAGTACTGGCTGTTGATCAGTCCTGTGTCTGTTTCTTTCAACTTCACCCCAGTCTCTCAGTCTTGTGATCATGTTGCTCCTGGTGATTATTATAACGTTCAGTTGATTTTGTCATGGAAGTACTTAAGCGTCCGGTGAGTAGCGTGGTCTAGCGAACCCTTATATCCCTCTAACTGCCTTCCGTTTTTTCGTTTGCCCTGGACTTTAACCTAGACTTTGACAAATTTCAGCAAAACATTATTACAGTGATTTTGCATAATCCACCTGTGGGGCGAGCTGGCTCCTGAGTGCAGCCGCCATGTCTGTCCAGAAGATGCTTCGCCGACATGCCTCTCCCCCGCAGTGCTGATGTCCATGAGCCTTAGGGCGTTGCCTTTGTATGTTTTTAAAAATTCATACATTTTACAGTCACTTATGTCATGGCTTTTAGTACATGTTTCATTGTTAGGGATTTTTCTGGTTATAGTTTTTAGTTGTTAGAATAACTTTCTTATTTTACTTGAGGAGAGAGGAGAGAAAGGAGCGAGCACGTGCTTGCGTGCTGAGTGCGTAGTGGATATGAGGGCACAGCTTTCGGTGGCGGTCGGATGGGCGGACTCGTGAGCAGGCGCCTCCCTTGCTGAGCTGTCTCCCGGCCCTCGGACAACTTCTTACCTGACGTTTGCCGTTTACTTCTTCCCAGGTGATTCGAGATGTGATAAAAGTGCACATGGAAGAACTCAGTAACCACTGGCAGGAGGAGCAGGACAGAGCAGAAGATGCTGAGAAGTACGTGTGTCTGCGTTGCTCCTTTGTTTGGTTTGTGTTGCTGAGGTTGAGCCTGGGGCCTGTCTTGCCTCTACTAGGCGGGTCTGTCCACGAGCTGCCTCTCCAGCTGTGGTAATGTGTGAGCGTGGACTGGTCATGACCGTGCCTTGAACTTTCATGCCTCTGCTGGGAATTAGAGAGGCACACCACATGCCCGACTTAACGTAGTTTCTTTTTGATGCCTATAATTGTTAAATTTTAGTGTTTCTACCATCCTTGGTAACATGCCGTAATTCATTAAGATGCCAATTGTTTACTCTCCGTGCTCAGAGTTATTGAACTTGAGAGTTGTTCTGTGATGTTGCTGGTCTTAAGTGGGGACAGTTACGGAGTGAACAGTCATATTAGCAAAAATAGTTAAATAAGCATATTACAGCTGTTTAGGATTGTGCATGTTTATTTAAACCCCGTCTGTTGTTGGTATGGGATAGAATGTCTTCCTGTTGCAGAGGCTGCATGTGTGGTGGAGTCACTGGTAAAAGTAGTTGCTTGATGTTCCTTTCCTTTTTGTGCTTCAGAAATGAAGAGAGACGATCAGTTTCAGTTGATTCCCGACAGTCTGGTGGGAGCTATCTGGATGCTGAGAGCTCACGGCGTAGAAGGGACCGCAGCAGGAGCCCACATAAACGGAAAAGAAATAAAGATAGAGATAAAAACTCTGAGTCCAGAAGAAGGAAGGACAGGTGAGTCTAGTTCTGAGTCACTCACAATTGTTGCCTAGACTGCGGAGAAATAGATCACAGGACTAAGCTGAGGTCGGGAGAAAGTAATGGAAGGTTCTTCAGTCCACAGCACTCCGTTCCCATGCCAGCACTGCAGCGGCATAGTTCTCTGTGTGTGATGAGGCATCACTTCTGGTGGTTTTTGTTTTCTTGGTAGTGCTCAGGATTGCACCTTAGGCGTGGTAGGCAGGTGCTACCATTAAGATGTAGCCCCAGCCTTTTTAATCTTGTTTACATTGAAACAGGTCTCACTTAAGTTACCCTAGATAACCTCGAACTCACTTTGTAGGCCAGGCAGGCCTTGGACTTGTGATCCTTCTGCCCCGAAGATGCAAATTAATACCACATAATAAATGTATGTTTGTTGCAATCTAATCTGTGCACCGGCCGCTTATTGGGCAGCTCCCAGATCTCACATCCATGGGGCTGACGCCTCGCTGCCTTGCTCCCCTGGCATTGTTATCTTGGCTGGAGTGAGCCGCCTCCTTTCAGTGAAGCAGGAATCACTCACTCTCACCATCCGGTGCTGCGTGAGATTCCTCACGTGTTCTCCTCTCTGTTTCTGTTGCTGTCTGGAAAGCAATGCCAAGTGCTCTGTTGGTCTCTAAGCTTGTCTGTGACTCTGTCCCCGCACTCCGAGTTAGCAGTCATCTCTAAGCTTACTGCTGCGTAGTCTCATTCTGCTCAGTGTCAGAGCATTCTGCTCTGGCTGCACCAGAGTTGCTCCTTGCTGCCTGTACTTTGTCAAGACCCCAGAAAGGCAAACGCATGCCTTGGTCACAGCGAGTGAGTCTCGCGCACACGGGAGCTTGCTGTGCCCTGCCGGCTGCTGAATTCATTTCGTTGGTCCTTCTCGCTGCTCGCAGACATGCTTGTCTCGGTCTCCATCTTGCCCCTCCCTGCACACAATTGTGCCTCGGCGTAACGTCACTTGTAATTCTCCCTACCAGCCTAAGCTTCTTGCAGCAGGGCTCCTGTCCTGCACGATGCCATGTGGACGGTGCTGCCAAACACTTGGCTTTCACAAGTTTTTTTCTCTTCAGGTCACTGGTGAAGCATTCCTAAACTTTTGTATTGGTTTGTCAGTCCTCATCCTAATGCCAGCTATGGTTCGGTCTTTTAGAAACGCAGTGTCTGCGTCGTGGGCCCTTGTGAGTCCTGCACATATGATTAAAGCCATGCAGACCGCTGCTTCTGTAGCGCACGTCATGCTCTGTAGCTGCTCCTTTCACCTCAGGAATTGTGGACATCTCTAATCAGTCTCTGTAGACTCAAATGCATTGCAAGTCTGAATTCTCTGGTCATCTATATACCTATTTTTATTACATATATGCAGTTAATTTTAAAGCAGACCTCCAAAGAATAAATGTTTTGCATTCCTCTATTTTAGTTTTGATAACTTTCCCTTTTTATTCCTAGACCAGTATTATTTTGTTTTAAATGTCTGGTGAAAGGACATGCTGTTGAGTTATTATTTAAAGCTCAAATATTAGAGTGCCCTCGTTTACAATATTTTCGTGTGTACCTTTTGTTTCAGGGATGGAGAAAGACATCATAGCCATAAAAGAAGAAAGCAAAAAATATAAATGAGATGTTTGTGAATGTATTAATTACGCTCATGGTATTTTAACCAATACACTGTTTTAATTATAATCTTCACATAAGAGAATATACTTACTATCATTTAAAGCTAATTGTGCTTTAATAAATACTTATGCTTCAAACCATGTCACAATTGTGCCCTATAATTTTGTTCGTGTATTTTAATAGATGCTTCTTTTTACTGATTTGTTTCATGTTTTTGGTAATTTATGTGTCATAATTTTTAAGGTCAGTACTTAAAATGTGTACATGAGTAGAGTCTCAACCTTGCAGTTGAAGCTAAATTCCACTTCAGGGATAAGTATTCTTTGTCACTAACTAATTAGAATTAGATCTGTGCACAGCAACACTCTATATTCCTGTGGATCTATGTATAAGAATATATTTTTAAGGATACAGAAGAATCCACTTAAAAATCACTGATTATTTGGGAGGTGGCATAGATGAGAGAAATTTGGGTGAAAAATCGGGACTGGGAGGGTAGTCAAAGGAAATTTTAGCTTTATAACATATATATCATATTATTTATAGATGTTTTAAAGTATTCATGTTGCACTTAAAATGCTGTCATTTTGCGTTTTGTGAATTTTTATTGAGATTCTATGTACATACATTGAAAAGCACCCATTTAAAATAAACTTCCTTGGATTTTGACACTTTGTACACCTTTGCACAGGATGTAGGCTGTTCTGTTGCGCCCAGAAGTTTTCTTGGACTCCTTTTCCCAGTGATTTCTCTCCCCCTTCCCTAGGCAGTCAAGAAGTCTCCTTTGTGTTACCATTGATTAGTTTTGTCTTTTCCAAGTTCATGTAAGTAGAATACTGCAATCCATATTTTGCCACACTCCAGGAAAAACATTTGGCTTTTGTTTTGAGGCAGTCTGGTAACTAAAGACTGTGCCTGTAACGTTTCATAGTTGGCTTTGGATTCCCATCTCCTGCTTCAGCCTGCCAACTGCTGAGTTACACGGGCGGCACCGTGCCTGGCATTTCTTCATAAGTTAAAGTTACTGGATCACTCGCTGATGTGTAGCTCTATTATGGCCTGACTTATTCTGCAACAGGGAGGAGGTGGAAAGGTCAGGGCTAACACCCACGGTGGTCCTCTACTTCATGTGTGCACTCGTGCTCACACAAGTGCTTGTGCACACACGAGCACACAGGCACCGTGCTCATGGTCAGCAGGAAGCGGTACTGTAATCCCCGCGAGTAGATAGTGCTGGGCGCGTGAAGGAGGAGGGCTAGGAGTGGAGAGCGGGGATGCAGGCAGTGTCACCTCCAGGAGCTGGCAGAAGAGAGTATGCGTCACCTGTGGAAATGCACCTTCACGTCTTGCAATGTGGCGGGAAAGCCATGATTTCGCGATGTTACAGCGAGGGCCAGAGGGGTGTGTTTTTGAATCAGTGGTTTGGAATGCTCTTTCTTCTGCAGAGACACATGTGCACCTGTGTGACTGTGGTCATGCCAACTCCAGTCCCAGTAAGCCATTATAATCACTGCTGGCTAGGGCAGCTGTCAGGCCTCCCTTGAACTGTGAAGTTCATAGACCACTGACCTGAGAGTCTTCTAGAAGAGCTCAGTTCAGGGGGGCAATTCTGTTGTAATAATATTGTTTTTCCCTCACAGGCTTTAGGTAGCTGACCTTGAATTCCTGATCCTCCTGCTCTTCCCACCTCTAAAGTCAGGGCATTTTTTTGGCCTTTATTTTACCCATCCCAAAGTTGAACTTTCTCTTGTCCTTTTCCATGAGGTGAATGTCCTTGGTTTGGTTCCAGCTCTGTGAGAGGCTCTCATGGGACTTTTCATCCTAGGCACTTTCTCACTCTTAGTGATTCATAAATAAAGAGCGACCACTGATGCTGTTTAGGCTGGAAGAAGTGGTTTCCTTGGGAACACATCCATGGTCAAGTTTCCCGGACATTGCAAGGTTACTGAGGACTGCTTTCAAGACTTGTGGCCCTTGGATGGAGCCCGAAACAGAGGTCACAGCCAATCCTGTAGAGTTGGGAATTCTGGGGATTGCTCCATTCGCCACAGTCGTCTGCAGGTGGGTCACGTGGGAAGCACGCCTTTATGTCCTCACATCGGTATTCCGTGGGTATAAACACGCTCATGCACACCTCACCCTCATGCACACACGCACTGCACACTGGACATGCACGCTAGGTTAATGTGTGGTTTGTTCCATCTGGAAGTAGGAAGCTTGCCCCGAGGCAGATTGCAGACGTGCCGACAACTGCAGATGAACATCTGAGAAACCTTAAAGGAAGGAGGCTGGGGAGCTCTAGGGTCACAGGGACCCTCTTCCTGGTGTGCTCACACGGTGGCTGGTCAGAGCAGCCGCATGGTGCCTGGACCGTGACGTGGCAGATGTGAGACCCACAGTCTCTTGTCACGAGCACCACAGCCGCATCTCTTGCTGATCTGGAAAGTCCCACATTCGGAACATCAGGTGTCCCTGCATGGTTCGCACCACAGGCCCCTGTGGACGGGCTGAGCATGCTCACTGCATGGGAGCCGGAGACCATGGGGTACCTGTTCCCTGCCTTGACCTCTGTCAGAGGGTCTGTACCACCTGGGCTACGGGGGCTGCTTGGCCTCCTCGGGAGCCCCATCTCTCCTCCACTGTCTGGCAGACTCCGCTTTTGCATTCTGGAACATGCTGTGTGGTCTCTCCGTTCTCTGTCTCCCAGCAGCAAAGCCTTTAGGACAGACACACCATCCTTTCTCCAGAAACGCATTTTCACGGCTAGGGAAGTGTAGCTCAGCGCTAGAGTGCCTCGCATGTGGAAGCCCTTGGCCCAATCTCCACTACCAGAACTCCACAGCAGCGCCCATGCTCACACACACGCGCACACAGCACACCTGGCATGTTCTGCACATGTGTACATGGACCAGCTCACCACAAGAGCCTACATGCTCTTTATTGGTTAAAACTACTCCATTTAAAAAGTACCTTCTATGATTTTCAAGCAATTTGCATAATTCATTTTATTCATTTACACACAAACATTTGAACAACAGCAAAAGAACACGTGGTTTTTTGTACACTTGGTACCATAACCCACACACCCAGCCTTTGTATTTGTTCTTGAGACAGGGTCTTGCTATGCAGCCTAGTTGGGTGTGTATACCACCCCCCTGGCGTCGAGCACCCCTGGTTCTTGTTCTGCTGGCTCTGGGAAGGCATGGGAGCCATTTATTAGGAAGGTTTGTTTTTTTTTTTTAACCTCTAAGGAAATTTGGGGTGGGTGCTTAGGACTTCTTCACCCCTGACTCCTGAAGGACAGGGATTCATGGGAGTTAGCATTTCAGATAGCAGTCAACATGCCACAGTGATTTCCAAGAGGTGCAGAGGTAGCTTGTACACTGTTATGTATCATCATTGTCTCCAGTTAATCGATGAGAAAACTGGGGCTGAGCTGCCTTCTCTCTACCTACATCTGATGTTCCATTTCTGAACAGAAGCAGGTTTTCCTGTCAGGGGCTGGAGGGGGGCCAGCTGGTCTTAGTTCTAATCTCACAGTGGGGCCGTTAGCAAATACGGGATAACCTTTGGTTATTTACACTTGCAACTTGGTCTGTCAACATTCAGGACGGCTGGAGTAAGACGGGGTCTGTGTCCTGAAACTGGCCCTGCATCTTGGTGTTAGAACCTGGGCTGAACTGGTCACATCAAATCACGCGGGGAAGGACAGGGGATGTGGCTCCGTGGGTGGAGTGCTTGCCGCGAGGCCGTGGGTTCTATCTCCAGCACCACCCAGATCGGGCATGTGACTTGAACCTGTGACTCTACCACTGGGGGGGGGGATGGAGGGATGGGCTCAAGGTCGTCTGGCTACTTGTGAACTCAAAGTCAGCCTGTGATAATGAGATCCTATCTCAAAAAAGAAATGACAAGGAGAGCCCATTTAAACATGGACTTAGAGACATCTTCTAATTCCCAGATCTGAAATAGGAGCCAAAAAAAATCTATATTTTTAGTAGGTTTTCCCTAGTGCCTTGGATGCTGAGTTAAAGATTAACTGGATTTAGAAAGTGAACCAAGGTGGTTATTAGGGTAACAGACCGTAGGAAGGTCACAATTACTCCTGGATCTGGAGACTTACAGAACATGAAAGAACTAAGCAATTTTCATCAACTTGTGATAGTTTTATTGATTTAAGAAGTTCACTGACTCTGAAGGAGCTCAATGCAAACTTTTACTTATTTAATTATTTTATCATCATCATCATCATCATGAGGCAAGATCTTGCTAGGCCGTTCTCGATCTCCCTCTGTAGCCAGGCAAGCTTCCGGCGTGTAGCAATCCTCCTGCAGGAATTGTAGATGTGTCCACCCTGCCTGGGGCCAATGCAGACTCTCAGGCGAGTTTGATGGTCAGAAGCATCGCCAACCAAGTCTGAGGACGACAGCAGCTCCTTCCATACAGGTGCAGTGCCCACTGATCACAAAAGCAAATAAAGCTTGACGATGTCTTTGTGACATCGCTTCTTACAGGGAGGAGCTTGGGACCTTGTTCCGTACCTAACCCATAATGGATGAAAGTAACTATGTTCTGAAGACTCACATCCTACACTTTTTTTTACACTTTGATGGGATCTCTGGAAGGTCAGGTGACTTGTCCTGTGGTTTATGCTCTTGCCAAATCTGTTGCACATGTTTCTGGTGAGGTGAGCTATTGGTTCCTTTCTTTGCATGCCATCGCCCTCTGCTGGCCGTCTCCAGCATTACAGTCTGTGGATGTCACATCATTTTGGCTGAGTTTCTCCCAAGTACATTTGCGGTATGGGAAGCAAACACAACATAGATCGGTTGGGGCCAAGGACTGGCTTTTGTACCTGCAAGGTCCCCAAGCATCATCCATCCTGCTAGGAGGGATGCTTTTGTGACCGTATGCTTATCTCTGGCACTTCCGAGTTCTTGGGCCCTGCACTAGAGTTCTTGGGCCTCCCTGCACAAGTGGCCCCAGAATTTGACCTACCAGCTGGCCTCAGGCTCAGAGCTATGGAACTCCGGCTAATTCTCAGTTGATGAGATCTGTTCCAGCGATGGTCTTTTTCCTCACGCACTCACCAGCTGGAATCAATCTCCTGTCTCCTGCACCCTTTCATGTGCCAGTGTCTGGATCCTATTCTCCACAGCAGCCTGTCCTTGCCTTCTCCTCACCTAGGGGCCGAGCCACTAAGTGGAGGCCCTGGGCATGTTCCCTGCTCTCAGGCCTCTGGGATAGATCTGTTTTCAACACTAGATTTTCAAGATGGCACCTGGCGTGACAAACTCGGATTTTCTCTGACCGTCTAGCAGAGGAACTGCTGTCTCACCAAAACCTGAAACTGGACTTGAGGCTGTGAGAGCTTCGGTTTGACCTGGGGGCAGGTCTACAGGTCTTCAGTGTGTCCTCCCTTTTGGAAGTGGGTTTTAAGATTGTGTTTTCAGTTTGCACCTCCTGGTGAAAGATAATGTGGAATGACATTCACAAAGGATGCATCTTATTTTGTGAGATACATGCTGCACATTTTCAGCATTTTTTTTTCCAACCAGGTTTTTGGTTTTCTTATTTCTGCGTTTCAAGAATTCTTTGTATATATTGGGTGAGTACTTTTTAAAAAAAAATCCCTTTCTCATTAGATCTTTTATTTTATTTTCTTTCAAAAACATTATTTATGAGAGAGAGAGAAAGAGGGAGAGAGAGACTGGCATGGTGCCCAGTCAGAGGCCAGAAGACAACGTTTGGAAGTTTGTTTGCTCTTGTACCACATGAACATCTGGAGACTTGAACTCAGGTTCCCAGGTTTGTGAGAGGGTGCCTTACATGCTGAGCTGTCTCACCCGCCCAGTTTTCTGTTGTTTTCTTCATTGTAAAGCCGAGTGTGGTGCATATGCCTGCAACGCCAGAGAGTGTTGGCTCTCTCCTTCCACCCTGCGGCCCCCAAGGGATTGAACTCAGGCTGTCGGACTTGTGCAGCAAAACCCTTTACCTGCTGATCCATTTCACCAGCCCAATTCCAGTCCTTTGGAGACTGAGGCAAGGGGGTCATGACTCAAGCCAGCTTGATGGTCTGTCTCAAAAACAAAAAGAAAAAACCAAATGACCCCCCAAAAAACCCATAAATATATATGGGCTGTAGTGTGTTGTTTTCATATATATAGGAGAATGATTAGATCAAGCAAATTAGCATATCCATCATCTCATTTGCTTATTTTTTGTAAGACACTTGGAATTCACTCATCAATTTGAACTATACCGTGTGTTATGAATTATACACACCATGGTGTGTAATAGACCACTAGAACTTACTCCTCCTTTGTACCATTTGACCATCTCTTCATCCCCCTTCCTCCCCAGACTCTAGTATATGATCTGTGTGTCTCACGCTTTTAGTCGGACGTGTGAGTGCATCCTACAGAGTCTGGAGAGGCAGCATATCTTCCTGAAAGACTTTATGCCGCTGCTCAGTGAACTGGACAGAGAGAGACTTACAGGGAAGCAGTAAAAAGTGTTTGGAACACCTGGTGTGTGTGTGTCTGTCTTGTATGTCTGTCTGTCTTGTGTATGTGTATGTGTGTGTGTCTTTTTAAAAAAATTTTATTATTTATTCAATTGTGCGTGTGTGTGTGCGTGTGTGTGTGTGCGTGTGCGTGTGTGTGTGTGTGTGTGTGTGTGTGTAGAACTACAGACGAATTCGGGGACCACCATGGACGCCTTCACCTCCTCCTTGTTTACTCTGCCCCGGGATTCCCAGACTCCGCCCTACCAGGACCAGAAACACAGGCCGTCCCCGCTTCTGCCTGACGTCTATACGTGGGGTCTAGGATCCGAACTCAGGACCCTCCGCCTGCAAGGCAGAGGCTTAACCCCTGAACCACCTCTCCAGCCCCGTGTGTCTGTCTTTTATGTGTGTATGTGTATCTGTCTTGTGTGTATGTATGTGTGTGTATGTATGTCTTGTATGTATGTATGTATGTGCATGTATATGTGTGTGTCTGTCTTGTACATATATGTGTGTGTGTATATGTGTGTCTGTCTGTCTTGTAGTGTGTGTGCCTGTCTGATGTGTGTGTGTATATTTTGTATGTGTGTATGTGTATGTGTCTCTGTCTTGTGTGTGTGTGTGTGCCTGTCTGTCTGCCTGTCTGGTATGTGTGTGTGTGTGTATCTTGTGTGTGTGTGTGTGTGTGTGTGTGTGTGTATGTGTGCCTGTCTGCCTGTCTGGTGTGTGTATGTTGTATTGAAGTTATCTTGAGTTCTTGCAGGCTTCCCATGTATTCCTTAAGGGTGTTAGGTGTACATGAAGCTGTCTACTGCCACCTTATGGCAAAGAGTTGAAATTCCTTGAACCTAAAATATGTAAAATCCAGTGGATATTTAGACCTTGATGAATATTCTGTACTCTATCTAAGAAGCATCGCCTCAGGCCGAGAGGATAGCTCAGTAGGCAAGGTACCTGCCCACAGACTTGGTAACCAGAATTCAATCCCTGGAAGCCTCCATGGGGGAGGAGAGACTGACTCCTGAAGGTGTCCCCTGACCTCTTCTCATGCATGTGTGTGCAACCCTCTCAATCAAATGGAAACAGAAGCATCGCTTCCTCCTGAGTGCTGGGTGCCTCTGCCCTCACTCCCTCCTCTTCCTGCATGCTGAGTACCCTCTTCCCTCACTCCATTCCTCTTCCCTCACTCCATCCTCTTCCTGTGTCCTGAGTAACCTCTTCCCTCACTCCATCCTCCTCCTGTGTGCTGAGTATCCTCTTCCCTCACTCCATCCTCCTCCTGTGTGCTGAGTACCTTCTTCCCTCACTCCTCCTCCTCCTGTGTGCTGAGTACCCTCTTCCCTCACTCCTCCTCCTCCTGTGTGCTGAGTACCCTCTTCCCTCACTCCTCCTCCTGTATGCTGAGTACCCTCTTCCCTCACTCCTCCTCCTCCTGTGTGCTGAGTATCCTCTTCCCTCACTCCATCCTCCTCCTGTGTGCTGAGTACCTTCTTCCCTCACTCCTCCTCCTCCTGTGTGCTGAGTACCCTCTTCCCTCACTCCATCCTCCTCCTGTGTGCTGAGTACCTTCTTCCCTCACTCCTCCTCCTCCTGTGTGCTGAGTACCTTCTTCCCTCACTCCTCCTCCTCCTGTGTGCTGAGTACCCTCTTCCCTCACTCCTCCTCCTCCTGTGTGCTGAGTACCCTCTTCCCTCACTCCTCCTCCTGTGTGCTGAGTACCCTCTTCCCTCACTCCTCCTCCTCCTGTGTGCTGAGTACCCTCTTCCCTCACTCCATCCTCCTCCTGTGTGCTGAGTACCCTCTTCCCTCACTCCTCCTCCTCCTGTGTGCTGAGTACCCTCTTCCCTCACTCCTCCTCCTCCTGTGTGCTGAGTACCCTCTTTCCTCACTCCTCCTCCTTGGTGCTGAGTACCCTCTTCCCTCACTCCTCCTCACTCCTGTGTGCTGAGTAACCCTCTTCCCTCACTCCTCCCGCCTCCTGGTGTGCTGAGTACCCTCTTTCCTCACTCCTCCGCCTGTGGGCGGATTACCCGCTTCCCTCACTCCATCCTCCTCCGTGTGCTGAAGTACCCTCATTCTCACTCCTCCTCGCCTGTGTGCTGATACCTCTTCCATCACTCCTCCTCCTGTGGTGCTGAGTACCCTCTCCCTCACCCTCCTCCTCCTGTGTGCTGGGTACCCTCTTTTCCTCACGTCCTCCTCCTCCTGTGTTCTGAGTACCCCTCTGCCCTCACTCAGCTTCCTGTGGCTGAGTAGCTTCCCTCACTCCTCCTCCGCCTGTGTGCTGATACCCTCTTCCCCTCACTCCTCCTCCTGTGGTGCTGAGTACCTCTTTCCTCACTCCTCCTCCTCCTGTGTGGCTGATACCCTCTTCCCTCACGTCCTCCTCCTCCGTGGTGCTGAGTACCCTTTTTCCTCACTCCTCCTCCTCCTGTGTGCTGAGTACCCTCTTCCCTCCTCCTCCTCCTCCTGTTTGCTGAGTAACCTCTTCCTGCAATCCATCCTCCTCCTGTGTGCTGAAGTTACCCTCTTCTCCCTCACTCCATCCTCTGTGTGTGCTGAAATAACCCTCTTCCCTCATTCCTCCTCCTGTGTGCTGAGTACCCTCTTACACCCTCACTCCATCCTCTGTGTGTCTGAAGTACCTCTTCCCTCTTCCCTCATTTCCTCCTCTGTGTGGCTGAGTAACCCTCTTCCCTCACTCCTCCTCCTGTAATGCTGTGAGTACCCTCTTCCTCCCTCACTCTCCTCCTCCTGTGTGCTGAGTACCCCTTCCCGTCACGTCCTCCTCCTGTTTGCTGAGTACCCTCTTCCCTCACTCCTCCTCCTCCTGTGTTGATGAGTAACCCTCTTTCCCTCACTCCTCCTCCTCCTGTGTGCTGAAGTACCCTCTTCCCTCACTCCTCCTCCAGTTTTGCTGAGTACCCTCGTTCCCTCACTCTCCCTCCTGTGTGCTGAGTACCCTCTTTCCTCACTCCTCCTCCTGTGTGCTGAGTACCCTCTTCCCTCACTCCTCCTCCTGTGTGCTGAGTACCCTCTTCCCTCACTCCTCCTCCTCCTGTGTGCTGAGTACCCTCTTCCCTCACTCCTCCTCCTGTGTGCTGAGTACCCTCTTCCCTCACTCCTCCTCCTCCTGTGTGCTGGGTACCCTCTTTCCTCACTCCTCCTCCTGTGTGCTGAGTACCCTCTTCCCTCACTCCTCTTCCTGTGTGCTGAGTATCTTCCCTCACTCCTCCTCCTCCTGTGCTGAGTACCCTCTTCCCTCACTCCTCTCCCCTGTGTGCTGAGTACCCTCTTCCCTCACTCCTCCTCCTCCTGTGTGCTGAGTACCCTCTTCCCTCACTCCATCCTCCTCCTGTGGCTGAGTACCCTCTTCCCTCATCCATCCTCCTGTGTGCTGAGTACCCTCTTCCCTCACTCCATCCTCCTGTGTGCTGAGTACCCTCTTCCCTCATTCCATCCTCTCTCCTGTGTGCTGAGTACCTCTTCCCTCACTCCTCCTCCCTGTGTCTGAGTACCCTCTTCCCTCACTCCTCCTCCTAGTGTGCTGAATACCTCTTCCCCTCATTCCTCCTCCGGTGTGCTGATACCCTCTTCCCTCACTCCTTCTCCTGTGTGCTGAATACCCTCTTCCCTCATCCTCCTCATGTGTGTGATACCCTCTTCCCTCACTCCTCCTCCTGTATGCTGAAGTACCTCTTCCCCTCACTCCTCCTCCTCCGTGTGCTGAGTACCCTCTTCCCTCACTCCTCCTCCTCCTGTGTGCTGAGTACCCTCTTCCCTCACCTCCTCCTCCTGTGTGCTTGAGTACCCTCTTCCCTCACTCCTCCTCCTCCTGTTTGCTGAGTACCCTTTCCCTCACTCCATCCTCCTCCTGTGTGCTGAGTACCCCTCTTCCCTCACTCCATCCCTCCTGTGTGCTGGAATACCCTCTTCCACTCTTCCTCCTCCTGTGTGCTGAGTACCCTCCTTCCCTCACTCCTCCTCCTGTGTGCTGAATACCCTCTTCCCTCATTCCTCCTCCTGTGTGCTGAGTACCCTCTTCCCTCACTCCTCCTCCTGTATGCTGAGTACCCTCTTCCCTCACTCCTCCTCCTCCTGTGTGCTGAGTACCCTCTTCCCTCACTCCTCCTCCTGTGTGCTGAGTACCCTCTTCCCTCACTCCTCCTCCTCCTGTGTGCTGAGTACCCTCTTCCTCACTCCTCCTCCTCCTGTGTGCTGAGTACCCTCTTCCCTCACTCCTCCTCCTGTGTGCTGAGTACCCTCTTTCCTCACTCCTCCTCCTCCTGTGTGCTGAGTACCCTCTTTCCTCACTCCTCCTCCTCCTGTGTGCTGAGTACCCTCTTCCCTCACTCCTCCTCCTGTGTGCTGAGTACCCTCTTCCCTCACTCCTCCTCCTGTGTGCTGAGTACCCTCTTCCCTCACTCCTCCTCCTCCTGTGTGCTGAGTACCCTCTTCCCTCACTCCTCCTCCTGTGTGCTGAGTACCCTCTTCCCTCACTCCTCCTCCTCCTGTGCTGAGTACCCTCTTCCCTCACTCCTCCTCCTGTGTGCTGAGTACCCTCTTCCCTCACTCCTCCTCCTCCTGTGTGCTGAGTACCCTCTTCCCTCACTCCTCCTCCTCCTGTGTGCTGAGTACCCTCTTTCCTCCTCTCCTCCTCCTGTGTGCTGAGTACCCTCTTCCCTCACTCCTCCCTCCTGTATGCTGAGTACCCTCTTCCCTCACTCCTCCTCCGTGTGCTGAGTACCCTCTTCCCTCACTCCTCCTCCTCCTGTATGCTGAGTACCCTCTTCCCTCCTCCTCTCCTCCTGTTGCTGAGTACCCTCTTCCCTCATTCCTCCTCCTGTGTGCTGAGTACCCTCTTCCCTCACTCCTCCTCCTGTGTGCTGAGTACCCTCTTCCCTCACTCCTCCTCCTGTATGCTGAGTACCCTCTTCCCTCATTCCTCCTCCTGTGTGCTGAGTACCCTCTTCCCTCACTCCTCCTCCTGTGTGCTGAGTACCCTCTTCCCTCACTCCTCCTCCTGTATGCTGAGTACCCTCTTCCCTCACTCCTCCTCCTCCTGTGTGCTGAGTACCCTCTTCCCTCACTCCTCCTCCTCCTGTGTGCTGAGTACCCTCTTCCCTCACTCCTCCTCCTCCTGTGTGCTGAGTACCCTCTTCCCTCACTCCTCCTCCTCCTGTTTGCTGAGTACCCTCTTCCCTCACTCCATCCTCCTCCTGTGTGCTGAGTACCCTCTTCCCTCACTCCATCCTCCTGTGTGCTGAGTACCCTCTTCCCTCACTCCATCCTCCTCCTGTGTGCTGAGTACCCTCTTCCCTCACTCCATCCTCCTGTGTGCTGAGTACCCTCTTCCCTCATTCCTCCTCCTGTGTGCTGAGTACCCTCTTCCCTCACTCCTCCTCCTGTATGCGAGTACCCTCTTCCCTCACTCCTCCTCCTCCTGTGTGCTGAGTACCCTCTTCCCTCACTCCTCCTCCTCCTGTTTGCTGAGTACCCTCTTCCCTCACTCCATCCTCCTCCTGTGTGCTGAGTACCCTCTTCCCTCACTCCATCCTCCTGTGTGCTGAGTACCCTCTTCCCTCACTCCTCCTCCTCCTGTGTGCTGAGTACCCTCTTTCCTCACTCCTCCTCCTCCTGTGTGCTGAGTACCCTCTTCCCTCACTCCTCCTCCTGTGTGCTGAGTACCCTCTTCCCTCACTCCTCCTCCTCCTGTGTGCTGAGTACCCTCTTCCCACTCCTCCTCCTCCGTGTGCTGAGTACCCTCTTCCCCACTCCTCCTCCTGTGTGCTGAGTACCCTCTTCCCTCACTCCTCCTCCTCCTGTGTGCTGAGTACCTCTTCCCTCACTCCTCCTCCTGTGTGCTGAGTACCCTCTTCCCTCACTCCTCCTCCTCCTGTGTGCTGAGTACCCTCTTCCCTCACTCCTCCTCCTCCTGTGTGCTGAGTACCCTCTTCCCTCACTCCTCCTCCTCCTGTGTGCTGAGTACCTCTTCCCCACTCCTCCTCCTCCTGTGTGCTGAGTACCCTCTTCCCTCACTCCTCCTCCTCCTGTGTGTGAGTACCCTCTTCCTCACTCCTTCCCTCCTGTGTGCTGAGTACCCTCTTCCCTCACTCCTCCTCCTGTGTGCTGAGTACCCTCTTCCCTCACTCCTCCTCCTCCTGTGTGCTGAGTACCCTCTTCCCTCATCCTCCTCCTCCTGTGTGCTGAGTACCCTCTTCCCTCACTCCTCCTCCTCCGTGTGCTGAGTACCCTCTTCCCTCACTCCCTCCTGTTGCTGAGTACCCTCTTCCCCATCTCCTCCTCCTGTGTGCTGAGTACCCTCTTCCCTCACTCCTCCTCCTGTGTGCTGAGTACCCTCTTCCCTCACTCCTCCTCCTGTGTGCTGAGTACCCTCTTCCCTCACTCCTCCTCCGTTTGCTGAGTACCCTCTTCCCTCATTCCTCTCCTGTGTGCTGAGTACCCTTCCTCACTCCTCCTCCTGTGTGCTGAGTACCCTCTTCCCTCACTCCTCCTCCTCCTGTGTGCTGAGTACCCTCTTCCCTCACTCCTCTCCTGTGTGCTGAGTACCCTCTTCCCTCACTCCTCCTCCTCCTGTGTGCTGAGTACCCTCTTCCCTCCTCACTCCTCCTCCTCCTGTGTGAGTACCCTCTTCCTCCTCACTCCTCCTCCTGTGTGCTGAGTACCCTCTTCCCTCACTCCTCCTCCTGTGTGCTGAGTACCCTCTTCCCTCACTCCCCTCCTCCTGTGCTGAGTACCCCTTCCTCACTCCTCCTCCTCCTGTGTGCTGAGTACCCTCTTCCCTCACTCCTCCTCCTGTGTGCTGAGTACCCTCTTCCCTCACTCCTCCTCCTCCTGTGTGCTGAGTACCCTCTTCCTCATCCTCCTCCTCCTGTGTGCTGAGTACCTCTTCCCTCACTCCTCCTCCACCTGTGTGCTGAGTACCCTCTTCCCTCACTCCTCCTCCTGTGTGCTGAGTACCCTCTTCCCTCACTCCTCCTCCTCCTGTGTGCTGAGTACCCTCTTCCCTCACTCCTCCTCCTGTGTGCTGAGTACCCTCTTCCCTCACTCCTCCTCCTGTGTGCTGAGTACCCTCTTCCCTCACTCCTCCTCCTGTTTGCTGAGTACCCTCTTCCCTCATTCCTCCTCCTGTGTGCTGAGTACCTCTCTCCCTCACTCCTCCTCCTGTGTGCTGAGTACCCTCTTCCCTCACTCCTCCTCCTGTGTGCTGAGTACCCTCTTCCCTCACTCCTCCTCCGTGTGCTGAGTACCCTTCCCTCACTCTCTCTCCTCCTGTGTGCTGAGTACCCTCTTCCCTCACTCCTCCTCCTCCTGTGTGCTGAGTACCCTCTTCCCTCACTCCTCCTCCTCCTGTGTGCTGAGTACCCTCTTCCCTCACTCCTCCTCCTGTGTGCTGAGTACCCTCTTCCCTCACTCCTCCTCCTCCTGTGTGCTGAGTACCCTCTTCCCTCACTCCTCCTCCTGTGCTGAGTACCCTCTTCCCTCACTCCTCCTCCTGTGTGCTGAGTACCCTCTTCCCTCCTCCTCCCCTCCTGTGTGCTGAGTACCCTCTTCCCTCACTCCTCCTCCTGTGTGCTGAGTACCCTCTTCCCTCACTCCTCCTCCTCCTGTGTGCTGAGTACCCTCTTCCCTCACTCCTCCTCCTGTGTGCTGAGTACCCTCTTCCCTCACTCCTCCTCCTGTGTGCTGAGTACCCTCTTCCCTCACTCCTCCTCCTGTGTGCTGAGTACCCTCTTCCCTCACTCCTCCTCTCCTGTGCTGAGTACCCTCTTCCCTCACTCCTCCTCCTGTGTGCTGAGTACCCTCTTCCCCACTCCTCCTCCTGTGTGCTGAGTACCCTCTTCCCTCACTCCTCCTCCTGTGTGCTGAGTACCCTCTTCCCTCACTCCTCCTCCTGTGTGCTGAGTACCCTCTTCCCTCATTCCTCCTCCTCCTGTGTGCTGAGTACCCTCTTCCCTCACTCCTCCTCCTGTATGCCTGAGTACCCTCTTCCTCATTCCTCCTCTGTTGTGCTGAGTACCCCTCCTTCCTCACTCCTCCTCCTCCTGTGTGCTGAGTACCTACCCTCTTCCCTCACTCCTCCTTCTCCTGTGTGCTTGAGTACCCTCTTCCCTCACTCCTCCTCCTGTGTGCTGAGTACCTCTCTCCCTCACTCCTCGTCCTCCTGTGTGCTGAGTACTCTCTTACCTCACTCCTCCTCCTGTGTGCTGAGTACCCTCTTCCCTCACTCCTCCTCCTCCTGTGTGCTGAGTACCCTCTTCCCTCACTCCTCCTCCTCCTGTGTGCTGAGTACCCTCTTCCCTCACTCCTCCTCCTGTGTGCTGAGTACCCTCTTCCCTCACTCCTCCTCCTGTGTGCTGAGTACCCTCTTCCCTCACTCCTCGTCCTCCTGTGTGCTGAGTACTCTCTTACCTCACTCCTCCTCCTGTGTGCTGAATACCCTCTTCCCTCACTCCTCCTCCTGTGTGCTGGGCGCCCTCTTCTCACCCACTCTGCCCTGCCCATACTGCTTTCTTCTCTGCCTTGTATCAGGCTCCCTCTCTCCATTGCTCATCTCCCAGTATTCAGACTTGTCCACAGATCATTCATCCCAGATCAAAGGAGAACCACCAAAATCTTTATACTCTCCAGCTCTTCCTGTTATCACTCACTCTCTGCTCCCCTTTATGGTAAACTTCTCCACAGGTTTTCTATATATTTTTCCACTTTCTCTTTTCTCATCTAAGGGGCTAAAACCAGACAGTGTGTGTGTGTGTGTGTGTGTGTGTGTGTGTGTGTGTGTGTGTGTGTGTTTGTCTGTCTCTCTGTCTGTGTTTCTAAACTGCTTGGTGAAGGTACTCCAAAGACATGTGCATTACCAAATTTGACTTTCTATTTTCAGTGCCCATCTTGGCCCTGAGGCAATATATAGAAAGACAGAGAATATGGGGACAGGGGAAGGGAGAGGAGTCCCTTGTCTGGGAGCTTAGTTAAAACCGCCACAGATTCCTCATGTAACCCTAGGGACGCCTCATTTTACTTTTCAGATTATTATTCCATTCCAGGCATCTCTGGGACCACCTTGAACATTATTTATCAAAAGAGAGAACAAAGAAAACTTCTTAGCAGCCCTTTGGCATGTAATGATTGTCACCAAAGTAGCGCATAAGGCAAATGCTAAGACACTTGGCCTCTCTTTAGAATTCAGAGCCGTGCTTGGGCGCCTGGGTCTCTGCTGTTTTCTGTGACTTCTCCCTGCGAAACGCCTGCTCACACGTGGCTACATCTTACTCTCTCTAAACATCTGTCTTTTTCCTAATCCCTGTGCTTGTGTTCCATATTAAATGCCTTTAATAAACCCCATCTTCGGCTGGGGAGATGGTTCAGTGGTAAACACTTTTGCCTCACAAGCAAAAGGACCCAAGTTCAGTTTCCCAGATCCCACATAAAAACGCTGGGTGGAAATGGAAGCAGCCTGCAATTCTGGCTGGAAGACAGAGCCTAGGAAACCCTGGAGCAAAGCAATAAGAAAGTGCAGCAGCCCAGGATTTCCGAGGCAGAAATTCAGATGCTACCATACTTTGAATGCCTTTTGAGTCCAAATAAGAAATGAATACTTTTTTTTTGCCACAAGCAGTTTCTAAGTGACTTTTAAAATAATTTTTAATTTTTCCCCTAGTTTTACAAACATATTGCATACTTATCCCTGCTTACTTCCTTTCACCCTTCTTGTTAGGCCTCTGTGGCAGACCAATGGTCCCTCCTTGGGCCAATGCACTGATGGGGGCACTCCCCTTCACTCATCTAGCCCTAGTCCCCAAGGTTTCCACTGCGTGTAATTATTTCTCCTGAGATCTTTGCTAGTCTGTGGGGCATGCAGGTCTGATAAGGACAGGTATCATTGCAGTGATTTCCTAGATGCAGCTGTCCTGCCTTAAATGGAGTGTCTTGCCCAATGGTGGAATTTCCCCACTTTAGGCTTTTAGAATCTCACTGCCTCCCCCTTCTTGTAGAAGAAGACTTCTAGGCTGAGTGCTGGGTGCTATTCCAATGTATGAATACAATAATAGGTATTTACAGAGCAGTCTTCTTATCTATAGGTTCATATAGCCTGTTCTTCCCTAGTGATCTATTTCCTTCCCTTTTATAGGTTCTTGTTCTAGTTAACAGTAGCAGAAATGTGTTCTATTCTGACAATCAGGTCTTGAATCCAATCTGAAAGCTGTAGGTTGTCTCCTCGATAGTTATGCCACTATTACACTGGTGGTCACCTGTTGCCTGTTGTGATTTTTATTGCGACTTGCAGATCTCATAAGTTGATGAGGCCTTTGATTATCTCCCCCCCTCCTGCAGCTTCTACAGTATTCCTTGGTTCTGTATAAACTATCCAGCAAGGAGGAAGTTCTCAGACTGGTTCCAGTTGATGAATTTTGCTCATGTCCTGTGATCCATATGTGTTACATCTTTAGTAATCGGGTCTTACTGTCAGTTTTTCGGAGAGCAACCAAGAGCAATGGCAAAAGCCTATAATGTTTGGGGACTTTTGAGACTTCTCTGACCAATATTTTATCAGAAAGTGTCACATTCCTGTTACCTGTAGTGTAGTTTTAATTGTCACTGGGTTCGAAGTGGACCAGCTCAGGGTATTTTTTTTGTTTTGCCATGTTTTCCTCTCTCTGTGCTCCTCTGCATAGGGATTGCCCATCTTGTTCCTTTCTTTAAAAGAAGTGTTTTTTTTTAAACATAGTACTAGCATAGGAGGTTCCTGTGGGGTTACCTCCCACAATCTTGGGGTTTTACTCTAAGTCCCTCTAAGTCCCCTATAGACCTATATCCCATCCCCTTATGCCCTCCCTTACCCTACTTGCCATGACATCCTAAATTTCCCCCTAAAGAGGTTTCACCCTAACCATCCCTTTCCACCTTCCCACTCATTGATTATTTGGCTGGAATTACTGTAAGAGTCAGAAAATTTGAAAAGGATCAATGAGTCTAAGTGACTTTTATCATAGGACTTCAAGCTCAAGTAAATTGGTTAATTTAAAATTATTGAAAAAGATCTCCAAGGCTGTTTTGGCTTGCACATGTTTTGCGTGCATTTCTGACATTCTATTTCTTTAAAATGTAAAGTTCTTTTATTAAGAATAAAATGTTGGTGGGCTGGAGAGATGGCTCAGGGGTTAAGACTCTCCCTCAAAAAGCAGAAGGTCCTGAGTTCAGATCCCAGGACCCACATAAAAACGCCAGGGAGAAATGGTGGCAGCTTGAACTTCTGGCGCTGGTGGTCAGAGCCTGGGAAATTGCAGAGTAAATAAAAAGTAGGTAAAAGCAATCCAGGATGATTCCCAGACTCACCTTGGTCCTCCACAGGGAACACACACACACATACACACACACACACACACACACACACACACACATTAAAGAAAATAAAATGTTTTTTAAATTTTGTAAAGAACAATAAAACAGAAAGGAGCCATCAAGTAAGGAAAGAGAAATGTTATATAGGGCCTGGAGAGATGGCTCAAGGGTTAAGCCTGGAAAGCGAAAAGGTCTGTTTGGGTCCCAGAACCCAAGTAAAAATGCTGGGTGGAAATGGTGATGGCCCGTTTCCTCCCCTGGAAACTGGAGTCTGGGAAACCCCAGAGCAAAGCAATAATAAGGAGGCAGAACAATCCAGGATGATTCCTGAAGTCATCCTTGGGCCTCCACAAGTACACGTAGTGTCCTCTACTAACACATACACACACACACACACACACACACACACACACGCACACACACACGGACACACATACACTTAAAAATTTTAAAGTTATATATAATTTTTATATGTAATAGAATTGTACTAAATACTAAAGTAACTATATTTAGATAGATAAGAGAAAGACAAAGAGAGGGGGAGAGAGTTACTTTAGTATCAGGTTAAAGAAAGGAAAGGGAAGAGCAGTGAGAAGGCGCAGAGGGTAAAGGAGCTTGTTGCACAAACCTGACGATCTGAATTCAACCCCTAGAACTCATGTAGAAATGGAAAGAGAAAATGGAGTCTACCGAGTTGTCTTCTGACCTCCATAGTGGGCTGTGGCAGGTAAGTGCACATATCTACACACACATGAATGATAGTAAGTGAAATGAAATTAAACATTAAAGGGAAATACTTTCAGAGGAGAAAGGATTTGGATGGTAGTTTTGTCCTAAATTAAAGAGTGTCTCAAAATGGAAATAGGCAATACATAAGACCAAAAGCAGAGACTAAAGCATGCTGCAGAAAGTCATCGTAGTTGACAGAAGAATTGGTGAGAGATAAAGCTTAAAGAAAGATGGTCACGTGGTTAAGTTTACAATCATCGAAGACTTCAAAACAGCAAGGAAAGTATTGCCAGTCTCTTGCGTCATCAGCCAACCTGTTCCAGATGCTAAGAAGTTACAGAAGCAGGCAGTAGCTTCAAATACTTTAAGCTAACTTTTAAAAAGTCAACCCACTGGGACTGTTCTGGAAGTGTTCTGTCCCTGCTGTGGCTAGCTTTGGTAGTGCCCAAAGGCGATACACAGGCTGCTGGGGAGAATTGTGACCAATAGTCCAGTTTAGCAGTGGTCCCTGCATGACGCGCTGTGGAAATGCCAGGCAGATATGCCTACTGGCCCAACAGTGGCTCAGGCTATCTTGGGTGCAGTGAGCAGTTTTCTGATTGGACTTGAGGCTCAACCCACAGGGAGAATTCCTGTCTGGTACTGGGACACAGAACACTGTGACCAGAGAGGTCAAAAGCCCATATGTCTTCAGGACCTTGGGGTCTGGGAGCCACCGGGTGTACAGGCTAATGACAGTTCATTGAAGGAGAATTCCATCCATGCAGCCCTGGGTAAGTCATCAGCCATGCTGGGTGGGTTTCTGGTGATGCGGCTGCCGTTCAGTTGCCCCCGCTCCTACAAGTGGCCCCCATACACTTACTGGTTCTTCATGTTGGACCTTGGTGTAGTCATTACTTTGGTCTGTTGTGGAACTCCTGTCTGGGGTGGGAAGGCGTCTCCCCGGGAAAAGCATTTACACAACACTGAGTCAGGTTGAGACTTGTGATCCCCAGATTGGCAGGGTCTGCGTCCCCATTCAACAAGGAAGAAATTACAGAACATGGATTTTCAGTTCCAGCTAACGCCTCAGAGGGGGAAAATTGAAGCAGGATAGACAGACAGGAAATGAGACAGGAGCAGAGTCCCTCGCCTATAAATCTGGTTGAAGCTTCTTCCAGCACAATTAACAACTGCTCAATGTTTTTCTCTCTTCCCAGCTATAAATTTGTTGTTTTCTAGAAATCTCCTTTACATTGAATGGACATGTGCTCAATGCCTTGTGCAATCATAGTGGCTACTGACTTGACTGTATCAGATTATAATTCTACCCAAGGCACCTTGAGATACAAGTTAATTTATCAAAAAAGAGAGAAAAAGATTTACTGCAATGTGACTGGTCCTTACCAGACCTCCGTAATGACTGACATACTAACGTGACCCCATAGACTATCGAGGAACTCAAGAGAGATAAGAACATACAGTGGAGACTAAAGCTGGATGAGTGAAGAGAAATGTGAACTTCACATTTTTGGGGTGTCACAGAGACCTGGACACCCACAAGAGTAGATAAGCAGAGGGAACCCTAGGGTTCATAGAAGCAGACACACAGGAAGGTGGGAGGGAGTGGGATGGATTGATGAAGGGAAGGGGGGAAGGAGGGGAGATGGGGTAAGCAGGGATAAGTAGTCAATATGGTTGTAAAACTAGAAAAATAAAGCAAAAAGAGAAAAGGGAAAAATGTCTTGACAATGTTTTGAGATGTTACTTGATGACCCCCCCAAATGGTATAAATGACTAATGCTAAGAGAGTTATGATACTCCTTTCCTTGGGAAGCCCACACTCACACTTGGGTATGTCTTACTGTCTGAGTACCTCTTGTTTCTCTCAACCCTCACACTTAAAAATCTAACATCACATACCTTTAATAAAACCCTGACTCTGCTTTCTACTGACTAGTTTTGAAATTCTTTTCTGGGTCAAAGCCACGTATACTGAGTTCGCCCGAGTCAAAGTCCCCAAAAGGTCAAAGGAGCGAGTCAGGTTTCTGAGAGCGACAGTGTGGAGCTGCGTCTCCCCCCTTACAGCTGATGACCACACTGATGGTTGACGTCATTAACTTCTGAGACCCGACTCTTTCCTGCTGCTTTCCCCTGCTCCCCTTTGCAGGCAGTCCAGGTACCTAAGGGTGGTCCTAGCTTTCAGTGTTGCAATGACCAAGGGTGTTCTTCTTGTTTGCATCATCTCAGGATCTCTGTGGCACGTTCTATTTATATGTGATTATTCCAACTCCCATTCACACCTCTGGACTTCACACTTGACATCACCACTTTGTAAGGAAGAAAAACGATTAACTTGTCTCTGCCTAGTGTGAAGCTCACATCTGCCCATAACGAAAGGTAGATGAAGGAGGAAAGTAACTTGGTGAGATGGCTCATGCGTGTAATGCCAACCCCTCCCAAGGCAAGTGGATCCAAGCAAGTTCAACTTGAACCTACATAGAGTTCCGACCACCTAGGGACACATGGGAAACACGTATAAAGCCACAATATCAACAGTAGTAATGTGACATCTAACAGCAAGCAAAGCTATACACGAACCTGCAAAGCAAGGACACCGAATTCCTTTTTTTTTTTTTAAACACAAAATGCTAGTCAGCTTAGTATCAAACACCAGGAAAAAATTTTCTTTAAAATGATTCAAAGTAATACATATTAAAGTGAAGAAATTTTAAAAAAATTGTGCAAAGTATAAAGATAAAAAACCAAACTATTAGGAATCTCGGTGTCTGTTTCTTTTTTGAAAAAAAAAATGTGTTTTTCAATATAGGGCATTAATATTATCCCAAGATGGCCTAGAACTCATGATTCTTCTGTCTTAGCCTCTCATGAAATTGGATTCCAGCTTCCCCCGCCTCTCTACCACACACACACACACACACACACACACACACACACACACACACACTTGGCCATTTGTTCCTTATGGGACTGGGACCGGACCAGGGTGGACTCTCTGCTTCTCAGGTAAGGTTCCTAGACCACACGCCAGGTCTCAGGTGATCTGCATGCCACACTAGACACTCTGCCCTCCTGCCCGGGACCTGGACCAGGGAGGACTCCCTGCTCCTCAGGGTGGACTCCATGCTCTTCTGAATTCAACAGAGTCCGAAGAAAAACCCAAGCAAAGCTCTAGGGGACAAACATCATACATCTAAAGTCCTCTAAAATCATCCCATCACATGGGAGAGAATCTTCACATCCAGCTCAAAGATCAGTAAACCCTTTTTACCATCCTGTTTCTCTCAATTATTAGTCACTGTAGTTCAACTTTTCCATATAGCCACTCCAAAACACAACTTCAGAAAGTTATTAACTGCCATCATTTATGAGCAAATTTCAGATACCTGTTGGTTAGTGTAATAAATGTTCAATGCTAAAGGTACCAAGTTCTGGGTTCATCTCCTCTGTCTAGTGGATAGACAGCAAAACCAAGGAACCAAACTAAGTGTGTGAGTGGTCACAAGGCAACTACTCACCCCTCTAAGAGTCTGGGTAGGAGGTCAGATCTGTCCCTCTCGTGCCCTAAGTTGAATTTTTGTGCATGCACAGGAACAAGGGTCTAGGAAACAGAACCAACAGCGGTGTGTGTGTGTGTGTGTGTGTGTGTGTGTGTGTGTGTGTGTGTGAGAGAGAGAGAGAGAGAGAGAGAGAGAGAGAAGAAGAAGAAAAAGAGAGAGAGATGTATGTTGAGAAAGAAAGAGAGAGGAGAGAGAGACAAGAGAGAGATATATATGTTGAGAAAGAAAGAGAGGAGAAAGAGAGAGAAGAGAGAGAGACAGAGAAAGAGAGAGAGAGACAGAGAGAGAGAGAGAGAGGAAGAGGGTCAAGGAATCAGCTCATGCAATTATTGCGACAAGTCTGAAATTTACCTGGCAGATACACAGCCTAAAGACCCAGAGAAAAGCTCATTTACAGATAAAAGCCAGAGGTCATCTGCTGGCAGAATTCCTCCTTGCTTAGTAGAGGCTGGGGCTGGTCTTTTTGCTTTCTTCAAGCCTTCAACTGATTGGATAAGACCCGCCCATCTCAGAAGGGCCCTCTGCTTTACCCACAGTCTACTGTTTTAAATGCTAATGTCATCTAAAACACTGTCACGGAAACACTCTAGTATATTTTAAACTAAAGATCGAGGAACTCGATCTTAGCCAAGTTGTCACATAGCATTTACCAGCGCAACCAACTGACTGTAGGTGTTGGCGCTGGAGAATGATTCTCCTCCCCACTGAGAGGCTCTGGCTGGCAGGAATGGGACTCCACAAGGAGGTCACCAGTGGAGAATTTGCTGTCCTGCCTCAGGGGTGTAAAGGTGAGCAGTCATGCTAAACATGGACAGATCCCACTTCAGACATAGTCAATCAAACTGAGGGCAGACCCCATTTATCTGGAGCCTTCTTTAAGGAAAACATGAGGGTTAGAGATGTGCTGGCTCAGTGGTAGAAGCCCCTGCCTAGCATGTGCAGGAGGAGAAGGATCCCCTCCTTCAGGAAGAAGATGAAGTGGAGGAGGAGGAGGGGCAGGAGGGGGAAGAGGAGAAGGAGAGGAGAAATGAGGAGGAGGAGGGGGAGGAAAGGAAGAGGGGAAAGAGGAAAGAAAAGCCTGATCTTTGGCAAGGGTCCTGACCATTAGTTCTGACCCGCAGACGGCTCTGCATGAGACAGTGGGGAGATGGGGCAGGACAAGGACACAGGCGGCTTCCCATCAGTCCTGGAGCAGGGGGGGGGGTCGCATTTGCATTTTAGCAGGACTAAGAGACACAAACGTGGAGGGTGCAAGCTGGGAGGGAGGTTTTGGCTACCGGGCTTGTCCTGTCTTTAAATCACAGCACTACCTCCCTGGAAGCACAAACATTGGAGTCTGCCAGAATTCAGATGTCTTTCCTCTAAACCGAGGGTTGGCAGCCTATTTTCGTAAAATGCCAAAGGTCAGTATTTGAAGCTTTGTGAGCCATATGGTTTCTGTTGCAATTACTCATCTCTGCTGTTCTAACATAGATCAGCCTTAGCAATCCAATAAAATTATATTTACAAGAATGCATGATGGGCTAGGCTCGCCCAGCTCAGGCGGAAGATTGATGACCCCTGTTCTAGAACTTCAGTTTTAAACTAAGAGAATAATAATAATAATAATAATAATAATAATAATAATAATAATAATAAAACAGCATCTTTTCTTCAAATCCTCTTCTATCATATCTGGTAGTTAACCTGGTAAGAACAGTGGTTGCAGAAGTTTGGGCAGGCAGGAGGCCACTGAGGGCCCAGTCTATGCGTAGGGAAGTTTCCTAGAACAGTTCTCAGCTCCTCTCTAGACCACCACAAGCTGAGCTTCCACTGTCCATGTCTCTAACAACATCAGTCTCTTCCAAGTTCTCACTAGAATGGCTCTTTTGGCCCCTTCTCCAAGATACAAAGGTTTTCCCAGCACATAAACTTCTCCCTATTTCTCCCAACAAACAGTTCCACAGGCCTCATCATAGCAATTGCCTTACTTCTTTTACTTCTCTGTACCAACTTCTCTCAGTTTCACTTCACCGGTCATTTCACTCTGCACCGGATCGTCTTAGTCTCACGAGCAACACCCTACTTCTCAGGTACCGATTTCTTTGAACTTTAAAACATTGCACATTCTGGTACCAGATGCTCTTAACCTCGCAGCAACACCCCACTTCTCAGGGCCAATTTCTGTACTGGCCACTCTTCTTTGCTACTGTAAAACAACACTCCAAGTCAAGCAACTTAAGGGAGAAAGGGGGATTTACTCAGCTTACAGCTTCTGTGGGTAAGATACAGTCCTTCATGGTGGAAAAGGCGTGGCAAGCTGGCAGAAGCTGGAGGCGACCTAAGTCACTGCAGACCTCATGGACGCTAAGAGCTGCTGCGAACTCAAGAGCAGACTCGCTCACTCCAGCAGGGCGGGGCTCGCCTACCTCAAGACCCACCCTCTGCGGCTGCCTTCCTCCAGCAAGGCTTCCACCTCCTAAAGGTGCCACGACCTTCCCAAGTACTTACAGCAGCTAAGGATTCAAACACATGAGCCTGTGAGGGAGGCAACTCACATTTCACACCATGACACCTTGAATTTGAGGTTTAAGGAGGTTTCCTGGTGACAGAACGGTGGGGGAGAATGTACAGCTGTACAGGAGACAGAGAAATGTATCTGTAGAAGGTAGAGTTGTGGAGAGTGGGGAGCTGGGATAGACTTGGGGAGAAGAAGGTGGCAAGCTGGGATGGGAGCAAAGAGAGAACACAAGCACAAAGGTCGTTCTGGAGAGATACATTCAGAGACCTAAGCATAGACATGAGAGGCTGCTCCAGAGTGTGAAATGGCCACACCATGTCACTGTACCCACTTTCACATTTGATGGTAAAGATTGTCTTGCCGTGGTTTACGTGTTTGTTTGAGCCGTGGCTCTAACTCTGTGTCCTCACGGCCCTCCTCAGCCTGTTGAGTGCTGGGCTCTCATGTCTGGCTGGATCTCCTTCAATGATTTTATTTGAAAAATTTTAAACCTTTATTAGCATTATTTTAATATTTATTTTGAAATTTAATATACTTTTGAAAATTGCTTCTTTTTCCACCATCTGAGCTCAAGGAATCCAACTCAGGAATTCAGATTCACGCACACACACATTTACCTGCTGAATCACCTTGCCAGTCTCTCCCCCCCAAACTCATTATTACAGTGTGGGTGGATGTGGTTTTGTGCATGCGTGGCACATGTGTGTAGGTCAGAATTCAATTTGGTAGAGTCAGCTGTCTCCTTACACTTTTACGTTGGTTCCAGGGATTGAACTCAGGTTGCAGGTTTGCCAGACACTTTGTTGGCAGCCATCTTTGAGTTTTTAAATTCCCTGGCTAACATGTATAAAGCACAGCAGAAGGAAAAGGACCGTACAGAGCATGCCTTCCCCTTCTGTGTGAGAAGCTGCTCTGGTCAATGCTGGAGTCTTGGGATGCATGGTGTCTTTAAAGCTCAGGATTTATGCTTCCTGTAGCAGGTGCCAAAATGAATGGGATGTCTCCAGTGGGTCTTGCATTTGCACATCATCCTTATGCAGCTGTGGTTTCTGGACAGGGCCTTGGAGAACTGGATAGCAACCAGGCTCGCTCTGGCACACACATTCTTGCCTTACTCTGTCTCGTTTGCCAAGGGAACACACACAGGTAGCATTCATCTCCAGGGAACTCTTGCCTTCGTCTTTGGAAGTAACTTAAACCTTCAGGGAAAAAACATCCACATGATATAAAAAGTGTCCTGTATATAGTAAGTGCTCAAAATGGACTACATACAAGTTTATGAATTAAAATGAAAATCATTCAAATCCTATGTCTTGATGAAATCTGTCATTATTGTGAAGGGTTGAAAGATAGCAGACTGATTAGTCGATTGTGTGTGTGTGTCTGTGTCTGTGTATTATGTATATGTGTGTGCGAACATATGCGTGTGTCTGTATGTGTATGTGTGTGTGCATTTGTATGTATGTGGAAGAGACATGCATTTTCTAGGCCGTGCATGTGTGTGTGTGTATGTGTGTGTGTACATGTGTGTATGTGTGTGCACATGTTTACATGTGTATGTATGTGTGTATGTGTGTTTGGGCATATGTGTGCATGCATGTGTATCTGTGCGTATGTATGCACGTGTGTGTGCACGCATGTAAGTGTGCACATGTGTGCATGTGTGTATGGGGGCAGGCATTTGCTAAACCATGCTCACCATGCTAGACCATGTGGAGGTCAGAGGACAGCCTCAGGTCTTGTCTTGCCTTCCTTGAGATCAGGGCTTTGTACTTGCCTCAGTGTGGACCAGGCTGGCTGGCCCAGGAGCTTCCAGTCTCCTGCCTCTTTCTCCATCTCGCTGCGGGTCTCTGGGATACAGATACACTGCGCAGGGCTTGGCAGGGCTCTGGGGACTCACATTCAGGTCCTCATATTTGTGGGACAAGCATTTCGCCTACTCTAGCTTTCAGTTTGGTTTTTGGATCCCCAGCTCCTCACAGTGAGTGGGCTCTGTGTGGCTCTGTCTCTGGCAACGAAAGCTCAGACAGGATTGTGGCTTTCTGGACTGGGACCAACCAGGGATGTACTTTAGACTTGGCAAGGGATAAAACTGAATCTCAATCTCTCTCTCTGTCTCTCTCTGTCTTTCTGTCTCTGTCTCTTCCTCCCTCTCTCTCCTATTGTGATTTAAATTTTTTAAATTTAGGGACCCCTGGGATAGCGCCGCAGGTTGGGTGCCCGCTCACAAGCCTGGCGACTTGAGCTCAGTCCCCGAAGGCCGCATGGTAAAAGGAGAGGACTGACCGGTGAAGGTTGCTCTGTGGCTTCCACCTGGGCTCTGGCATGTGTGTGCATACCTTCTCTCCCTCTCTCCGTCTCATGAATATTATTATCTCATCAATAACTTATGAAAGAGAGAGAGGGTGAGAGAGAGGAAAGAGAGGAAACAAGATGCACATGCCTTAGCACGCACATGCCTTAGCACACACATGCCTTAGCACGCACATGCCTTAGCACACACATGCCTTAGCACGCACATGCCTTAGCACACACATGCTTTAGCACGCACATGCCTTAGCACGCACATGCCTTAGCACGCACATGCCTTAGCATGCGTGTGAAGTTGGACGGCAACTCTCAGGAGTTGGTTCTCTGCTTCTAACACGCTGACTGCAGAGATGAAAAGGTCACTCCTGGTGGCCCAAGTCACCAGGTTTGTACACAGGTGCCTTTACCTGCTCGTTATCTTGCTGGCCCTTTTATTTCGTTGAGCCAGCGTCTGGCTGTAGCTCACACAGTCCTCAAACTTACAGCGACCTCCTGCCTTTGCCTCCCATGTCAGGCCCTCTCTGTGCAGTAATCTCCTCTCCTCGCCTCTGCCTACAGCTCAGGAGCCTCTTGAGCTTGATTCCTTTAGAGACTGAATCAGACACCAGGCCTCCGATCACCCCAAACCTTCCTATGCAATCCCACTAAAACTCTTTTCTCTAGGTGTGAAGTTACAGACGTGCACCTCCAGTGACTCTCAATGGGCGGCATAGACAGCCAGCACACCAGAACTCTCTCTCCTTCCTTACATCTTTCTATTAGCACTCCTGTCCTACTCCCATGTGACTGAGGGGCCCAAGAGTCATGGCTCGATGCTGAAAAAATTTGCTTTGCAATGTTATAGACCAATGTTCCACCCTCTTACAATTCCCTGTTGAGGCCCATCCCCAAGATGACGGCGTTGGGAGGTGGGGACCTTGGGCAGTGATTAAGTCATGAGGGTGGAGCCCTTATGAATGGGATTAGCACCCTAATGAAAAGCGCCCAAGGGAACTGACTTGTTTTTTTTTCCCCCAGCATATCTGGCTAAATATTATTTCTGGGCATGTGTGTGAGTATGTTTTTAGAAGAGAGGGACTGAGAGAGAGAGAGAGAGGGAGAGAATAATGTCAGACCCACACAGCCAGCTCTCCTCTCAGGCCTTCAGATGCGGGCTGGGGCTCCCCGGGCTCTCTGCGCGCTCTGTCCCTCTCACTCTATGGCAGCACGAGACAATTCTTTTACTACATCTTTCCTCTATGTATTCTAAGCATTTAAAAATATTCCATATGGGCTGCGGAGATGGCTCAGAGGTTAAAAACCTTTGCCTCAAAAGAAAAAGGACCTGAATTCAGATCCCAGATCCCACGTAAAAATGCTGGGCAGAAATGTTGTTGGCCTATAATTCTGGACCTGGAAGATGGAGGCTGGGAAACCCCAGAGCAAAGCAACAAGGAGGCAGAGCAATCTGAGATGATTCTCTGTGTCACCTTTGAGTCTCTATGGCTGCACACCCTCAGGTGTCCTGCAACACACACACACACACACACACACACACACACACACACACACCCCAATACTCTCTATATTAGGATGTTTTAGCATCTTAGCCATTCTGGCCAGGGAGATACTGCCCTTTGGGGGTCTTCACATTTCCTGGAGGTAATAATGAGCCCACCTGGAAGTGCGATATTTATGTGGAAATACATGTGCAGAGCCATCCTCCTTTGTCTCTCCCCTGCGCCCGCACAGGCTGAGCTTCTCCAGGCAATCAGACTACCACTGCGGCCCAGAGCCCAGCACAGCTATTCACAGTGGGCTGCTCCGTTGCTCACATGCCGCAGGGCCTGCTGGGGGCACTCAGCAGGGCTCGGGCTGTGTTCCCGGCCCCTCCCACTGCGTCCCTCTGCCTCTGACCGCCCCACCCAGGCTACCCTTGTGGCCTCCAGGGCTCAGATGTCAAGTCTTCAAGGTTGGAGTGCTATCTCACACGCCTGACAATCCAGTATTCCCGGGTCCCAGCCTTGACCCAGCCAGGGGACCATGAATTCCTTTTCCATAGTTTGGTTTCCCATATTTTTAGTTGCCTATAGTCAATCAGGTTCGAAAGTATTAAACAGAAGAAATCCAGGAGTACAGTTTCAAATCGTGCATGATCACTTGAGCACAAGCACTGTGATAACCAGACAGTGGATCCGATAACCAGGCTAAGCCATTGAATGACTAATGGCAGATATGCTGGGCGCAGGGGTGACTCATGTCCTGGGTGAGACAGAGAAGGACATGTCACGTTTCGTCGAGTTACTTCAAACGGCTTCATGGGAATCAGTACAAAGTCAACAGGACAATTCCTGCGCTATCCACATCCACCACCCACCACACAGCACTCACAAGAACACGCGCGGCTACAGCCCAGGAAGATGTTCTGATAGAGAAGCCACCGCCGCACAACTTTTGTGACAGCCTATTATTGCAGCACTGTGTTTGATTATCATTGTTGGTCTGGAGTTCCTACAGTCAGGCATCGATTAGGTGTCTTGAAAGCCATCGTAGGCAGATAAAGGGAAACTAATTGTTCTTAGAAAACTTACAGGAACTTTGTTATTTGGGCTCAATTTCTCTGTCCTCCGCAGGTGGACGCTGTTTGTGAGGCACGGTTTTACAAGATGAAATTTCATGAGAGAGGTAGTAGCACTTGTATGGAGCCAGAATAGCTCAGCTCAGAGTCGTCTTCTCAGCCTTACTGAGGACGCACCTGAGCATTCTTTCCCCCTCCCGCTAACCCTTTTCTCCTCCCTCTTACCCAATAAGGGTCTGCAGTGTAGGGACCACACAAAGCGGTCCAGGAGGAAGGAATTTGCTGATTAATAAACCATGCAATCCAGGACGATTCCTGATGTCACCCCAGGGGCTCCCCAGGCACACCCACTGAAGTGTCTTCCTGCACACACATGGAAAAAAGAAGAAAGAAAGCAAAGCAAAAAAAAAAAAAAAAGTTCTTTTCTTCTACTATGTGAGCTTTGGGGTTTGAACTCAGGTTTCTAAGTTGGTGCACAGTTGCCTTTATCCACTGAGCCATCTTGCTGGCCCTCTAATAGCTAGTCCTGACTGGGAGAGGTTCTTAGAGGAAGTTGTTCAAGAGAAGAGGTCCATGAAAAACATGCAGACGGAAGAAAGCTGGGAGAGTCAGCAGGATGATGAGCCCAGATCAACGACCAAACTACAGTTTGTCCAGGGATGGAATTGCCTGTGCTTGGCCAGGCTCAGCTTCCTGCCCTCCCCTCTGACCGCCCCGGTGCCGGTGCCTGCTGGAGGAAAACAGCCATGTCCAATGTAGGAATTCAACATCAGCTGGTCTTGGGGCAGAAGAAGTGTGGTCCTGGGAGACGCTTCTCAGACACCAGAGGAGAGAAAGATGTGTGGGCACGAGAAGGTGAGGGGCTCTCGGGTTGGTGGCAGCCAGGCAGGGAGGGCAAGTGGAGAGACTGGTAGAATGGAGACTTCAACAGACCCTGAACAGGGAAGCTGCAGTGTGCAGACACTGCCTGGGCCTCTTTGAAGTCTAACAGGCCGAAGATGCAACTCTGTGGGTCAAATGCGAAGCCCTGATCAGATCCCTTTTCTAGTGCATAAACGAAGCATGGTGGTCCACACCTGCAATCTCATCACTCAGTGGTTAGAAGGAGGAAGATCAGAGTCATCCGTAACTAGAGTAAAGTGAGCTTGGGGTACATGAGTCTATATCTGGAAAGGAAGGAAGGAAGGAAAGAAGGAAAGAGGGAAGGAAGGGATGGATGGATGGAGGGAGGGAGGGAGGGAGGAAGGGAGGGAAGGAAAGAAGGAAGAAAGGGAGGGAGGGAGGAAAGAAGGAAGGAAAGAGAGAGAGAAAGAGAAAGAAAGAAAGAAAGAGAGAGAGAAAGAGAGAGAGAGAGAGAGAAAGCCTAAGGAACACGCAGCGTCTGCGCATTCCGTGGATACTGCTGGAGAAGAGGATACCAGGGAAATGTAGGCCTCGCAGGGCTCAGGGCGACGACTGCAGTGCAAGCAGAGCTCCGAGGGATGGAAGTCATAGAAGACGGTCAATTTCAGCACAAAGACCGTGAGTCTTGGGGCTTTGTAGTTACAGATGACTTTGCTGAGAAAAAGGAAAGCAGTAATGCAAAGAATTTGCTTTTGTTTCATAGAGAAGGGTACATCACATATCTATAACATGTTCAAAGTTACCATCTCTGCAATAATGGGGTTCAAGAAGAAAACCCTTCCTGTACCCAAGGTGCACACTCACGGGGCAGAAGAAATGGACAGCGCCATCTCTCCCGCTGTGCTGTCATCATTTCCTAGTTAATATCTAACAAGACAGATGTTCCTAATTTTTAGCCTTCAGAAGTGCACAGCAACAAAATAATCTTCAAACTAGCATGCCAAGAGGGCCCGGGTTTATCATCCAGTTTGGAAAGAAAAGCCTGCCGTTTTGCAGCGGTGTTAGGAAGGCGGAATTGCCCAACACGCACGTCACGTTGTCATGGTTTGAATGTCATTGCCCCCCCCCAGGCTCAAGTGTTTGAATCCTTAGCCGATGTTTGGGAAGGTTGTGGCAGCTTTGTGAGGCAGGACACAGGGCCCTGAGGTTGGTTAGCCCCATCTTGTTTCTACAATGTCATAGTTAGGCATGGGTGTACTTGACAGTTGAGGGTTTGAGCTCTGGGCACATTTGTAGAGAATTAGTGATTGAGTTAAGTCCAGAGCAAACCTGCAGGAGATTGTCTAGCTGATGGGGAAGGCCCAGCCCATGGTGGGTGGGACTAGGCCCTCGAATAAAATACAGAGAGCTGATTGAGAAAGTTGGCATCCTTGTGCACACTTGGCTGACATGCTGGTCTGGCAAATAAGGATCGTCCCTCTCTCAGCCATTATGTGGAGATGGTGTGGTCAGTTCCCTTGGCCCTGGTGTTGGTGTGAGCTCTCCTGCTAAAATAGATAAACAACTGTAGCCAGGAATCATAAGAGAAAATAAACCCCTTGCTCTCTTAAGGTGATTTTATCAGCAACCATGCAGGCGACTGCAACACGCAAAAAGTCTGCTCTTGAGGTTTATAGTTGACTCTCTCAGCCTCCATGATGTTTGCAGTGACCTAAACCTCCCCCAGCTTCTGACAGCCAGCCATGCTTTTTCTGTCCTAATGGACTGTATCTCCCCTCTGGAACTGTAAGTCAAATAAATCTCCTTTCTTCACCTTAAGTTGTTTGAGTCTCAGTGGCATCTCACAGCAGCAGAAAGAGTAATTGAGACACATTATCTTCTCCACTTTGATGTGTACACTGTGGTTTCGAATATTCTTCCTTTGAAGTTCTCTGAAGGATAGCTAAGTACACCTCCTAAAACACCCAGTTTTTCCTTTTTTCTTTCTTCTTTCTCTTCCCCTCCCTTTTTTTTTATCCTCCTCCTCTTCTTCGAAGTTAAAAAATTGCATCTTATTTGAATGAGAGAACCTCGTTAGAAGACAAGGCTGTTTAATGGGCTGAGCCTCCTTCCTAGGAGTGAAAGATTCTTAGCGTTCTTGATTTGTTTAAACTGGAGAAGTTTCCAGTAAATGAGGGGGGAGAATGACAGAAACAGCAGGCAAGAGGCTGGCTGATGATCTCAAGTGTTTACTGAGTGTTGCAGTTCGCCTGCACAGTTGCTGATAAATGACCATTAAACAGCTTATAGGCACAAGGGTTTATTCTCTCTTACGATTTCTGGTTACAGTTCTCAGTCCAGCTTGACGCACCAACACCAGGGCTGAGGGAGCTGGTCACACCATCACCACATAACAGCTGAGAGAGTGACAATCCTTACTTGCCAGACCAGCATGTCTGGCCAAGTGCACAGAAAGATGCCAACTTCCTCAACCAGCTCTCAGTATTTTATTCACCTGTTCAGGGTTTAGTCCCACCCACCACAAACTGGCCCTTTCCCATCAGCTAGACAATCTCTTACAGGTTTGCTCTGGACTTAACCATTAATTCTCTACAAATGTGCCTGGAGCTCAAACCCTCAACTGTCAAGTTGACACCTGTGCTCAACTATGACACTGAGCCACACAGGAAGCGCGAGGCTTCTAAGCATGACCTGGGAAGATGCTCTGTTTAGAAAGTGCCTGATGCACAAGCTTCATGACCTGAGCTTGGCTCCCCAGCACCCATGTAAGCCAGGTACAGCAGTGTACATCTGAAATCCCGATGCTGTGGAGGCAGAGGAGATTCCTGGCGCTCATAAAACAGCCAGCCTAGCAGAATTGGCGAGCTCCAAGTTCACCAAGAGACCCTGTCTCAAAAACAATGATGTGTGCTCAGCAACAGGGGCTGTTAATTGAGCAAAAAGGCAACCTACAGCATGGGAGAGCATCTTCAGTCACCACACATGTGACAGAGGACGGATATCCAGAGCACGCAAAGAACGACACGTTAAATACAAGGAAGCAAACAGCCCCATTAAAAATGGGCTATAGAACTGAAAAGATACTTTTCACAAGACAAAGTTTAAATGTCTAAGAAACATCTTAAAAAATGTTCTCCCTCCTTAGTCATTAGGGAAATGCAAACTGAACCACCTTGAGATATCATCTCACTCCAGGCAGAATGGTTGAAGATCCAACACAAACAACAGCAAGTGCTGGCATGAATGTGGGGAGAAGAGGATCCTCATCCATTGCCGGTGGGATTGTAACTCATATAACTCTGTTGCAGATTAATTTAGAAAAGTTAAAAGAAAATTGTAACTCATATAACTCTGTTGCAGATTAATTTAGAAAAGTTAAAAGAAAATTAATTTTAAAAAGTTAAAAATGGAAATTCCAGGCTACCCAGCTATGCCACTCCTGAGAATATCCCCGGAGAACGCTGCATCTTGCAAAAAAGTCATGTGTACCACCATGTTCATAGCAGCTGTCTTCACAATAGCAAAGAAATGGAACCAACCTAGATGTCTAGCAGTTGACAAATGGTTAAGGAAAGCGCAGCACATATGTACAATGGAATACTAGTCAGCTGTCAGGAAAGATGAGCTAATGAAACCTGCCAGTAAATGGATGGAGCTGGGAGAAATCATACTGAGTGAGAAATCCCAGACGCAGAAAGACACATGCCATATGTTCTTCCTTATAAGTAGATCCCAGCAGTTAAACATTTGGTTTGATGTAATCAAACTGAAACTTACAGTATCCACAAATGCAAAGGAACACAAACAGGGGGTGGAGGGGTGGTGATGCTGGAAGAAAAATCTCAAAAGAGCAGAAACAAAAGAACATGGACAGTTAAAAAAGGTTTCTTTTTTAAAATTTTTTATTGTTTATTATTTATTCAATTGTGCATGTATGTATGTGCACGTGTGTATGTGTGTGTGTGTAGAACCACGGACGAATTCAGGAACCACCATGGACCGCCTCCACCTCCTCCTTGTTTACTCGGCCCCAGGATTCATAGGCTCCGCCCTACCAGGACTGGAATAGACGCCGCTTCCGCCTGGCGTCTATACGTGGGGTCTAGGATCTGAACTCAGGACCTTCTGCCTGCAAGGCAGAGGCTTAACCCCTGAGCCACCTCTCCAGCCCCTCAAAAGGTTTTTACATATGAAAAGTCTTAAAGGGGAGGGAAGAACAGGAATAGGACACAATAAGGAGTGGAGTGGCCTCCAGGTACCAAGTGCCTTACCATCAATGAGGGAGCACATACCCAGTAATGTCAGTCAGTTGAAACCCCAGTGGACAGGATCAGATGCTCAATACTAACCATAAACACCTGATAGTAAACCTTCATCTAAACACCTCTCATTTTATTGCTCCACATCCTTAGCCATCAGGGAATGAAAATCAAAACTTCCCTGAGATATCATCTCACCCGGAATCCACAATACAAACAACAGCAAATGCTGGAGAGGATGTGGAGAGAAGGGAACTCTCCTACATTGCTGGTGGGAATGCAGGCTTATACGACCACTCTGGCAATCAGTTTGGTAATTTCTAAAAAAGTTAAAGATTGAAATGCCATATGACCCTGCTGTACCACTTCTTGGGATAATCTCCCATAATGCAGAAATTCACTATAGTGACACAAGCATAACCATGTTCATTGCAGCACTATTTACAATAGCAAATGGAAGCAACCCAAATGCCCAACATTTGATGAATGAATAATGAAAATGTGGTACATTTATACAATGGATACTACTCAGCCATCAAAAAAGATGAAGTAATGAAATTTGCTAGTAAATGGATGAGATTAGAAAAAATTGTATTAGGTGAAGTATCCCAGACACAGAAAGTTGGACACCATGTGTACTCCCTAATAGATGGATACTAGTACCAATCCCACTTTATGACATATTCAAAGGTAAATTTCTGTAATACTTACTGTAATCACAAAAATTATAAACAGGAGGGAAGGGGAAGGAGGGCCCCCCCCCCCCAAAAAAAAGGAAAGAGAGGCTCATGCTTCAGTAAAGAAAATAGGTCACCGTCAAGTATTGCATGTAAGTAGTGAGACATCTGGTGCAGCTCACTCTCACTTCCTTTCCTGGTCACTTGCGACTGAAGAGGTTTGATCTCACCAATCAGGAAGGGTATCGGGACTAGCAGATAGACAGTAACCATCCTGCAAATGGGACACTGACCCCTCCTCACTGCTGCTTCCTACTCCTATTCTTCCATCTACCTTTGAATCTCCTCTTATATTAAGATCTTCATTTAAACAGTCTTTTATCTTTGGTTAGAAGGTGACCTTCCATACCAATCAGGACACAGCCAAGAGAGGCACAGGAAAAGCAAAACACCAAACACTTTACATTAATCACCTAGAACAAGACCAGCCAAATCTCTCTCCATCCTAAAGCTCAGGGAACCTTGCGGAAGAGGGGGCATCAAGATTGTAAGAGCCTAAAGATGGGGAAGACCAACAATATGCAAGATACTTCACACAAGTTAGGGCTACAGTAGCCAAAATCAGACTTTGCCTGACCTGCACAATGGTTGACATGTCAATGACCCCCCAAAGTCTAGCATGGATCACAGGGGAAAAGGCTCCAGGCAATAGGATCCTTAGAGGCAAGGGATTAACAGTCATAATAGAGTTTCCATACAAATGGGGAGCCCGAGAAAGAGCTCCAGGCTATGCCACTGAGTCTTTACCTCTCACTAGGGTAGAGGACTCAGAGGGAGGTTTGGCATTCACACAAAAGGATGCTCCAGGGGATAAGAGGGAAGAAGGGGGAGGCACTGGGAGAGGAGGAGGGAGGGAGGGTGGTGAAAGGAAGGAGAAAAGGGGGGAGTGCAAGAGGGGAATGGGGAGGGGAGGAGGTAGGGAAAGGACGAGGGTACCTATTAGGCTTGTATGACTGGGAAAAAAATAAAATGCGGCAGAAAAAAATTACTATAAATAAATGTTCATGTCAAAAAACCCTTTCATTTTATCTTTAGATAAGAAAAGATCTCAATACCCCCACAAGACACAGCCTACTGTAATGGATGAGCAGTGAAATAGACATCAACTACCAACCAGAATGCAGAGTATCAGCAACCCTAAAAAACCAGGCCAATCAAATCTCTTCCTATCCTAAGGATCAGGAAATCTTGCAGAAGAGGGGTTGGTATGACTACAAGAGCCTAAAGATGGGAGGTGTACTCCCAGTCAATCCACTCAAGACAGGGCTGCGGCCTCTTATCACTCACGGCAGGGAGACTTGTCCTCACCAGACCTGCACAATGACTACATATCAACATTCCCCCAGAGACCCGCGAGGAACTCTGGGGAAATAATTACATGCAGTGGGAACTTTAGGGGCTAGGGTTAGACAGGTGAAGGGGCCCTGTCAGTGGGTCTGCCAAGGAAAGGCCACTTAATCTACACAGAGGCCAGAGTCCCCACCAGAGCAGAGAACCTGAAGAGAACCCTGGGATCCACTCAAGCAGAGAGGCAGGAGGGTGGGAGGAAGCGGGATGGATCGGTGTGTGGAAAGCAAGGTGGGAAGTAGGGGGGAAGGATAGAGGGGTAGGAGCAACCATTCACTATGTCTGTAAAAACAGAAAAATAAAAAACGATGTGGAGAAAAACTAACGAAGATAACTCTGGCCTCCAAATGCCTACACATGCTTGTATACCATCATATGCACATGTACACGGCCGTGGACATATAACACACACACACACACACACACACACACACACACACACACACTAAATTACCCAATCATTAAAACAATAACAATACTAGTTTTAGCAGACAGAGGTAGTTTCTTCCTCATCAGAATCGTGTTATGCAAAAATGTACTTCTGCTTACCATATTTTAATGAGAAAAACTTTCTCAAACTTGTAAATTAGAAAAAGATAATATTGAGAACTTGGGAAGAGATGGGGAAGAATAAAACAAGGAGAGGAAGAAATGTTTTTAGTGTGTGTTTATATAAGAGGGCCTATGGAGACCCAAGGATGACTTCGGTAATCATCCTGGATTGCTGTACCTCCTCTCTTGGCTTTGCTCTGGGATTTCCCAGGCTCCACCTTCCAGGGTCAGAAGTCAGACTACTGCAATTTCCAAACAGCCTTTTTATGTGGGACTGGAATCTGAACTCAGGTCCTTCTGCTTGTGAGGCAGAGCTTATTAACTTTTGAGCCATCTCTCCAGCCCTAGATTAAAAAAAAAATAAAATAAAACTTGGGAGAAAGAAAGGATGATAAGTTGAATTTGACTTGTCGTGCAAAGCATGATCTTCTGTCTCTGGGAGGGAAGCGGGAGGCAGCTGAGGTAATAGTCAGAGAAGCCGGCTGGTTCTGGTCCTTAAAACGCTGTGATGCAAGAGCAGATAATTTGGAGAATTAGAAATACCTGCTCCCCCATCCACAGAAGAACTTGTCCTGAGTTTTGCAAAAACCCAACTGCAAGAATAAAACATTCCATATCAGAAACAGAACGAAATAAAAAAAATTCCCACCTGCTTATTAGCTGTGATAAAAGAAAATGACAGCTGGGCCTGTATTGCAAGCCCGAGGGCAGGTACCCGGAAAGCTGAACCATGAAGGTTGCAGGTTCAAAACCCGCTTGGGCTTCAGAAGTCGAGGCCATCCTGGGAAATCTCTCAAGATTGAAATGAATACAAAAGGGATGAGTATATGCTGAGTGGTGGAGCGTGTGTTTGCCTGGCATTGGGAGGACTTGTGTTCTGTCTCCAGTATCACAAAAGCACCAACCCACAACAACAGCAGCAAAACGAAGCACCATCAAACATTTCACTAAAACCAGCAGGAGGATGGCGAGGATTGCTAGGCATTAGAGGATGGAAATCTAAGCTATTAATAGAAAGTCATCAATGCACGTTGGCATGTAGCTCAGTTGGTAGAGTGTTTGCTAGACGGTATGTGGCCCGGGGTTCTTTCCCTTGGCACTGCACAGAACTGGGTGTGGTGGTGATGCCTGCATCTCTGCACTCAGAGGTACAGGCAGGAGGATTAGCAATTCAGTCATCCTTGGCTACATACCAAGTTTGAGGCTAGCCTCGACTACATTAGACCCTGTTTAAAAAGATTCATTGCTATAGATTTTTTTATTATTATTATTTCTGCTCATACAAACTTAACAGGTACACCGGTCCCCTCCCTCCCTCCACCTCCCCCCTGTCCCTGCTCTTCCCTCCCTTCCCCCCTCTCTCCCCATCTCCCAGTGCCTCCCCCCAATCCCCTGAGCCTCCTTTAATGTGCATGCCAAACTCTCCTCTGGGTCCTCCTCTCCGATGCAAGGACCCAGGGGCATTTCCCAGACCCCTTTCCTGTGTTCCCCTTAAGCTTAGGAACACTACTGTGACTGGATCCTAGTGCCTTTAGTCCATGCTAGACTTTGTGGGGTCAGTAATATGTTGGACATTGTGCAGGTCATGCAAAGTCCTATTATGATTGCTTCAGCCCTAACTTGTGTGGAGTATCTTGCATATCATTATCATTGCTATAGATTTTTACAGGCATAAAGTGTCATTGTAGAACTGCCACGTGGTCCAGGAATTCCACATCTGGATACTGAGTCAAAAGAACTGAAGCAATATCGTCACTCCTGTGTTAACTCAATACCCCAGAGGTGGAAATAACTTAAGTGTCTGTCCATCAGTAAATGGAAGAATAAAGATGTGGTATATACATCCAGTGAAATGTTATTCAGGGATTAAAAAAAAAGAAAATTATCGTGTCAAATGCTCCAGCGTGGATGACCCTCTGGGACACTGTGAAAATAAACTAGTCACAGAGGCATAAGCAACACAAGATTCTTTTTACATGCGGTATTGGCAATATTCCCATGCATAGAACCAAAACCGGTTATTGGGGATTGTGCGAGAGGGAATGGGGAGCTGTGATTATTGATTGGACTTTGAGTATTAGTCATATAAGACAAAAAGGTTCTGAAAACAAGCATATGAAGAAGCGTCATAAACATAAAGGATCTTATTAACTGGATCCTAAATCTCAGCTCTGGAGAGGTGAGGAAAAGAGATCATAAGGTGGAAGTAGCCTGAGCTACACAGTGAGTTTGAGCTCATCGGGGGCTACATAGTGAGACCCTGTCTCAGAAACCATCAAACAAGTCTCATGTCTCATGTCATATGTCTTTTTACCACAGTTAAAAAAACAAACCTATCATTGGTGACCCGGCGACTCCATATGCTGTTCTCACGCTTACATTTTATAAAGTGTTATAATAGTGTGCATATGTTCTGTTATAATCCCTGTTTCCACCTCATTTTTGCCTTAGAGTTTCTCAGAATTAAACTATACTCTGGGGCCCTGGAGAAACCAGGGGTCATGGCTGGAGGTGGGGCACACACCAATGCCAGCTGCTTGGGACAATTTTATATGGTTGTAACTTTTAGAAAATTAACTGAGTGCATCTAAGCCTTTGATGCAAGTAATTTTCTAACATGTTTTGCTGTAAAAGCATGGAAGTGAGTGAGACCTCTTAGGATGAGTTGCTTTCATGGTCCATTACCCTTTATTGCCTGTATTTGCAACCAACTTTTAGAAATAATTTTGATATTTCAATATGAACCCCCCTAGGTCAGGAGACTGACATGAAAACTCCAGCTTTCAGGAGCAGAGTATCGATGCCATTAAAATGATCTCAGGTCTTTAAAAGACATTTTTGGCTAAAGTGGCTTATATGGGTTTTCAAGAAGTTTATGCTTGAACGAAACCTACCTTCTGCCTCGTCAACAGAATTGCAGCTGTCCTTTCAAAAATCAAGTATGTTTTTCCCTAGCGCTGAAAGTACCATCCTGTCGTTTCGGGTCTGGAGAGGACGAGGCAGCAGGATGGGCTACAGAGTAAGTTCAAGCTGCTTGGCAACTTAATGAGACTTTTGTCTGAAAATAAAAATTCAGTGGGTAAAGTATTTTGCTACGGGACAAGCATGAAGACCTGGGTTCGCTCCCCAGCACTCTTACAAAAGGCGAGCAGCGTGCTCCTATAATACCAGCCCTGAGGAGGTGGGACTTGCCGTCCAGCCAATCTAGCAAGTTCTGGGTTCAGTGAGGGACTCTCTCTCTCTCAAAAAAAAAAAAAAAAAAGGTAGAGGACACCTGATGGAAACCTCTGGTTTGCGCGCGCGCACACACACGCACACACATATACATGCATGTGTGCATGGACCCACACACACAAAATAAGGTAGAAAGTGATTGAGGGGATGTCTGGATGCTCCCTCTAACTTCCACACACTCATGGGCACACACAAGGTCCCCCCCCCACGTTTTTGACAGTTCCTGAGTAGATCAGTAACTGGAAACTTCCAGAATCATAAGTTTCTGGTTCCAGTTTTGTAAGTTTTCCTTCCTTTATGCATGAGTTTTTAACAATGTTTTAAAAAGCTAGTTGTTCAAAATATTCTTTAGATCAAGAATTATTAACACCTGGGCCTGGAGAGATAGCTTAGTGGATGGGCACCTGCTTTCACACCTGGAGACCTGAGTTTGATCCCAGTAAGCCCACATGGTGGAAGGAGAGGACTGACTGACAACTGACTTCTGACTTCTTCCAATGTGCTATGGCATGCATGTACCCCACCTTGCAATACATAAAACATTTTTAAATAAAGAATTATTAGCATTGGGGAAGGCTAGAATGAGTTTCGGGGTTCAATGAAGATCTTTACAAGTAACGGCATCCAGGTCCCCCACCCCCAACCCCCATCAAGGCTGATCCATCCCCATCTCTTCTCTTTTCTTTAGGGTCTCATCTGGAAAAGCTGCAGAATCCTAGAATCTAGGTTTAGATCCAGAAAACATGGGACATTTAATTGTAGCCACCGTGATGTTTCTTGCTGCCATGACTGAGCACCACAGGCGGGGGAGGGGCTTACCCCACTGGAGTTTATTCCCCACAGCTGTGATCAGACGTGACAGGTGGTGCGTGGTGCTGAGCAGCCTTCTCGAAGCAGCCGCCTCTGACCTTCAGTATATGTGCTTGGAGAGAGCTCTAGAGTCTCTTCCTTTTTCCACTAGGGCCCCAAGCCCATCCTGGGGACCCACCCTCATGGCCTCATCTAACCCTAATTGCTTCTCAAAGACCCACCTCCGAATATCACACGGGATTAAAGCCTCGGCATCTGAATTTTGGAGGTGTGCCCTTCTTGCCCTGGCTGCTTCCCCTGGATACCTTTCTTCTAGAAGAAAATCTCAACTCTGGCACACTTTCAGGGAAAGAATCACTTCATGGAATCTTGGTTTTAATGTCTGAGGTGGTTCTTCCCAGCAGTTTCTTAGGAACATTGATGCTTTTTCAGGTAATAATTGTCATGCTGTCATAAAAGATGAAATCTACTTGATCTTTTGGGTGTAATTACGTGGAGGTGCATAGTGACTGCTAGTGACTGTTCTCTTTCGGAGGTGAGAAGGATCGTGCTGTGTACCCAGACTGATCCTGAGCCCTCCCTGTACCCAGACTGGTCTTGATCCATCATTCTCGTGCCTTTCCCTCCCACATGCTGAGAGTACCGTTATATGCCAACACTCCTGGCTCCTGTCATTTTTTATGAGAAGTCTCTGCTGCAAAAATTTGGGGCTGGAGAGATGATGGTTCAGGGGTTAACTCTACCTCTCAAACACAAGGTCCTGAGTTCAGATCCCAGGTCCCACGTAAAAATGTCAGGTGGAAACTATGGCAGCCTGTACTTCCAGCCTTGGTGGGCAGAGCCTGGGAAATCTCAGAGTAAACCAAAAAGGAGGTAGAAGTAATCCAGAGTGATTCCTAAACTCACTCTTGGTCCTCCACAGGGACACATAGTATCCTCTGACACAACACACACACACACACACACACACACACACACACACACACACATACACACACACACTAAATAAATAATCAAAAACTTGTTTTTTTTATCATTCCAAACTGCCTTTACACTTGATCTTAGCCAAAAGGCCGAGAAGCGATTCCAAACTGCCTTTAACTTGTGGGATCCACTTGGTATTATAGAATGAGCTCTAATTCAGGTGTCTCAAGGTCTAGCCTAGATGCCTAAGAATCTAGGCATCTAGACATTCCAAGTCTAGCTCTAGTTCTGTAGCTTGCACATTGGAGCCGTCTGTCTTCCTACTTTTAAGAAGTCTCTTACCTCTGTAGACGCGGAGGGAGAGATCGCCCCGGCTTCGGCCATGTTTTGTTTAGGCTTCTCAGGGCAGGTTCACACCTTTTCTACTTTGGGTTCCACTTCCTTCATGGTTGGTCTCAGCCCGGGACACTGCTTTTGCTCTTTGGATGTGTGCGCCCAAGTGGCCAAGTGTGCAAGGGTTTAATAAAAGGATGTTGATTGAAAGGATCATTGTCTGACATTGATCGACTTAGGAAAAGGGGGCATGCATTGGCTTCTCGTTATGGTTTGAATATGAAACGCCCCTTCTAGGCTCATGTGGTTCAATACTTGGTCCCCAGGTAGTAGCATTGTTTTTTAAGAGTTTGTGGAACCTGCAGTATGTGGATCCTTGTGAGAGAAAGCGGGCCACTGGGAGCAGATCTTGAGGTTTTTATAGCCTGGCCCCCCCTTCTTTTCTGGTCTCTTCCTCTTCCGCTGGAATATGATGGGAGGGGTTGCAGCCACACTCCCACTCCCACGGAGTTGACATGCTTTCCTCACCATGAAGGACTGAATTCTCAAACTGTGAGCCAAAATAAACCTTTCTCTCTAGTTGCTGGTATTTTATCACAGAATAGTAACTAAAACAGAAAATTGGTACTGGGAAGGAAATGGTGTCATTGCTGTGAGAAGTGTAACCATGTGGTTCTTAGGTCTATGGAACTGGTTCACAGGAAAAATGTTGAAGCGTTTGGAGCTGTGGGCTACAGAAGCTTTGGAAGGCTATAAAGAGAGATGAATGGGGCATTTGGAGGGAGTTGGAAAGACCAGGCTGTCAACAGACATGCAGACAGGGAAGACTATGCCCACGAGGTTTCAGAGATCAGCGAGGACTCTGCTGGGAACTGGGAAAGGGTCATGTATGTTACATTCCTGCAAAGAAGCCGGCTGTGTTTAGCCCACATTGTAAAAACTTGAGTGGGTTTTAGTTTAAAAGCATTGAGCTATTTGGCAAGAGAGGAACTTGTAAATCGTTAAGGAGTTCAGCAGCATTGAAGAAAAACCTAAATATTTACAATGTGACAATAGGGTCGAGTAAGACCCCATCCACCAAGAGCTCCAGGATACAGCGACCCAAATGCACGTGAAAGGATGGAGCTTCCGCAGCATCCCAACATGGCTTCCAAGGGAAGCGCTTCCCAAGGATTGGCCAGGAAGGCACGGAACCCCTACAGCCGTGGTTCAAGGCTGCAGACTACATTTTAGCCTGGCAGCAGAATGAGGCGTTGCTTTGCAGTGACGGTATTGCTTGCCGGATGCAAGAGTAAATGGGCTATGGAAGCTTGCACCAAGGTTCCCCAAAGCTCCTGGGGACCAGGCACCATGCAGCGGGATTGAATTAACTGTATGGAGCTCCCGAGGAGACTGTACACGAAGCTGTGCAGGTGACATCTAAGTTGTACCTCCAGAATATTGGAGGTAGCAGCTTGCCAAGGAAAGCTGTAGACATCGAGTGAAACCAGCCAGAGAGAGAGAGAGAGAGAGAGAGAGAGAGAGAGAGAGAGAGAGAGAGAGAGAGAGAGATCACATGCTCAGCAGGCAATGGAGTTGGAGAATTAGGAGTTTTATGGAGTCCAGAATCCCAAGACTTGGAATCCAGACAATAAGTCCCCATAAGGCCCAAGATGCTGCATGTGGAACTTAGGGTTTTCTGTTGGTCTTTGGTCTTGATTTGATCTGATCCTCCTTACTATCCCACATCCTTCTACTGTTTTCTTATTAATATTAACTCTAAACCATTTTCTTTCTTTCTTTTCTTCTTCCTTCCTTCCTTCCTTCCTTCCTTCCTTCCTTCCTTCCTTCCTTCTCCTTCCTTCCTTCCTTCCTTCCTTCCTTCCTTCCTCCTTCCTTCCTTTCCTTCTTTCCTTTTCATTCTTTCTCTCTTTCAATATGGTAATTATCTTGGAGTCCTAAGGGAGACTTTGGACTTTTGCACAATGTTGAAACCATTAAGATTATAGAGACGTTTGAAGTTGGATGAGATGCATTCGCATAATGGATGGCCATGAACTCACAGAGGTCAGAGGTGGAACATCTGGCTTGGATGTCAAGTGTCCCCCAGAGCTCATATGTGTGAACACTTGCTCTCTAGATAGGTGGTGTTTTGGGAGGTTGTGGAAACTTTAGGAGATAGAATTTTGCTGGAAGAAGTAGGTCACGCGC
>JALPQD010000209.1:0-37323 GCA_023101885.1 Typhlomys cinereus | reverse complement strand
ACGGACTGGGCCTTCCCCATCAGCTAGACAATCTCTTGCAGGTTTGCTCTGGACTTAACTCAACCATTAATTCTCTACAAATATGCCAGAGTTCAAACCCTCAACCGTTAAATTGACATCTGTGCCTAACTATGACGGCAACCCAGCTTTCAGCAAATCAAGCCACAAAAAGCACACTTTTTAAATTTATTGACCAATTATTCCATGCACAGGCACACAATACTTTCAGACTCTAGAGAAGAGTCATGTGCTATGTGATAGTTTTCCAAGAGCAAAGGAACCTGGGATTTAAGTCCCCTCGTCTATAATGCGTCATGACCTGATTCTGAGCTTGTACCAAGCCAGAATAGATTAAAAATTCAAGGCTTCCAGAACAAAACTCACCTCATGACTGGGAACTTGTCTCAGGGTCTTCAGATAAGAGTAGGTAGGTTTGGTGTTCCCTGAACATAAGACCCGTCCCAGGTTTGCCTTCATTGCTAGAAGGTTTTAGACTGTTCTAAAGGTGCTGTATCTTACTGGTCAGTTTATCTTGGTCTCAGGTTGGCTTCTTTCAGGAATGAGTGGAGGAGCAGAAGCAGATTGTTCCATCTGGAGCAGAGAAGGAAGCAAAAATGACAAGGTACTGAGGTCCCTGCTTGGATGATTTGGAGGAGTTTGACTGCAATAGCTGAGGCCAGAGGACACACAGGCAGGTCCTCCCATTCCTAGGGAGAAATGAAAGGCCATCTCTTATTGGGGAAATTTGGAAAGCAGGAAATCACTCTTCTCGTGATGTTTGCAGCACGCCATGCACCTCTTTACTTGCAGCCATGCAGCTGCAGTGCATCTGTGATGGACAGGTCTGTGTAAGCTGTCAACAACCCACCAAGTGCATTTCTCAGGGCCTTTTGCTTTGGTGTCCTGTGGCTTTTTGTAAATCGGCTCAACTTTTATAATTGCAATCCATGTACACACCAAAATTAAGACCTCCTGGAAAATTCCCTCCAGAAACAGGGACAAGGGCCTGTCGTTACAGACTGTCTGCCTTCCGGTGAGACAGCTTATGGCTGCATTCTCCACAGTTCTTCAGTGGCTCTCTGGAGAGACAAAGTCGGTCCTTTCTTGCTTCAATTCCCTCATTCCTTGTTTGCACTTCCAGAAATTACTTCTTAAATAAACCACCTGTAGCTAAGCAAGCAAACTCTCTGCCAGTAAAGCATCTTTGGTGTCACCGAAACACTGGGTACTTTCCAGGTCATCAAGAGACTCTTCTGGTTAAAAATGCACAGGAACCCCGAGGAAAGTGTACTTCACAAACTGGGACGTATGGACTCTTTTGCCTAAAAACCATCATGCAAGGATTTAAAATACAACATCAAGAACTGCGGTAGCTGCCCCTTGGTTCTGATCCATTGTTCTCCCACACCCACGCGAATAGGTTATTCTTCAATTGGGAAGATGTCTCAGGGGTTTAAGCTTTGCGTCGCAAGGAAAAACACCTGAATTCAGATTCCTAGATCCCACATAAAAATGTTGAGTGGAGGGGCTGGAGAAGTGGCTCAGGGGTTAAGCCTCTGCCTTGCAGGCAGAAGGTCCTGAGTTCGGATCCTAAACCCCACGTATAGATGTTGGGCAGAAGCAGGGGCGGCCTGTGTTTCTGGTCCTGGTGGGTCGGAGCCTGTGAATCCTGGGGCAGAGCAAACAAGAAGGAGGTGGAGGCATCCATGGTGGTTCCCGAATTCGCCGGTGGTTCTACACAATACACACACACACACACACACACACACACACACACACACACACACAATTGAACAAACAATAAAAAAAATGTTGAGCGGAAATGGCAGTGGCTTCCAATTCTGACCCTGGAAGGGGGAGTTTGGGAAACCCCAGAGCAAAGCACTAAGAGGTGGAACAATCCAGGATGATTCCATGTCATCCTTGGGCCTCCACAGATACACACACACAAGTGTCTTCTGGTACACACATCTACACATACATACACATATGCCAAAAAATGCTATTTTGAAATACATTCTCTCATCGTGACTATAGGAGTTCCAGTTCTTCTTTTCTTTAAGCTTTGATCCCAGATAAAAGGAGTATCTGTCGTTTGAGATTTTTCCTGGGGAGAAAAGAACAAATGTTTCACCACCGTGACAGGACACCAATGACAAACCAGAGCTGGATTCCACTCTCAAAGCCCAGCTTGGGCTTTCTTACAGGAGCACGTACCCCAAAGCAGCAGCTGTACCGCCAGTACCAGTTCTCTCCTGGCCTAAACCACAACGTCCCCAGAGCTGCATATTTAGAGTCCTGTCTTCAGTTATCCTTCCATCTTCTACATCCTCTAGCCCCTCCCAAGCCCACAAGCCCACCTGCAACTGATACAGGGAGGGGCAGATTCACACACAGCTGCCTGGGATCTCAGGTGAGTGTCTAATGACCCTGCTGATTCCCTTCTTTTTTTTAAATTTTTTTATTATTTATTCAATTGTGCGTGTGTGCGCATGTGTGTATGCGTGTGTGTGTAGAACCACGGACGAATTTGGGAACCACTATGGACGCCTCCACCTCCTCCTGTTTACTCTGTCCCGGGATTCACAGGCTCCGCCCTACCAGGACCAGAAACAAAGGCCGTCCTGCTTCTGCCCGGCAACTATACATGGGGTCTAGGATCCGAACTCAGGACCTTCTGCCTGCAAGGCAGAGGCTTAACTCCTGAGCCACATCTCCAGCCCCCTGATTCCCTTCTTGTATGAGAGAATGTCAAGAATAAACAGGCCAGGGCTCCTGGTCTCCCGGAAGCAGTCACGGCTGCTTGGGTGAATAAAATGGCTGCTACCCAACAGCCTCTTTCTCAGAGAGCCTAGAAATAGCCTGATCATGTCCTTTTTTTACTTTGCTTGGATCATATAGAGACAGGGATCTGTGACCCGTGTCTAGATGTGCTCTCAGAGGAATCAGGAAGCAGAAACTCCCAGAGGAAAAGTGCATATAGCGGTCAGAACAAGGGCAAGTGGCGGGTGGATGGAAAGATGCAATTGAAATTTAGTATAATCTAGTGCATTCCAACGCACGCACACGCACACACCTTCCTCCTGTACCGTGCAGTGTATCTGCATACTTTCCTCAGTCATTTCTCCAAGAACTTAATTAATCTAAGTCTCATTACTAACTCCTGATGCATTTGGTGTACAATGATGGAAGAGAGCAGGATCCCTACCATAAAGCCAGTATTTGGGAAAGGCAAGAATGAGAAATAATTCACAGTAGCCACCGACCTGAAGCCGCCGAGTGTTCTCAGGAGGAAACACAGGCTTTAGCTCCTCGCATTGGACTTTGGGTCCTAGCTGGCCATCCGGAGGCTGTGGGAGGCTCTGCATTGCCATCTTCTCTCACAGTCTGTGGGAGCAAGGTCTCTGCCTACCAAGAGCATTATTATAAATTCCTCGGTTCCAAAGAACAAAATTCCAACTCATAGTGTCAAGGTGTTGCACACTCTAACTGGTTGATGTTTGCAAAGGTTGTGGCACTTTTAGGAGGCAGATCCTTGCTAGAGGAAGGAACAGCACGGGGGGGGGGTTGAGATTTGGTAGCCGGGGTCGTGTTTTCTCTTGCTCGCTCCCAGCTTGCTCTTGCTGCTGCTTTCCTCTGATGGTTGTGGTGGCCTGAACCAGCCTCCTGCTTCTGCCTCCAGCTGTTTTCTACTATATGATTCCTGCCGTAATGGAACTCAAGCCAAGTAAATCTACATTTTTCTCTTTAAGTTATGGGTAAGTGTCTCACAACCACAAAAGAAGAGTAACTGCAACGACGAAACCTGAAAAATGAGAGCTGGAAAAGGGGGGAGTTCTACTAGCTAAGATAATTGCAAAGTGCACAGTGGAATTAGCTTCAAGTAAGTTCCTGCAAATGCCCAGCTACATCACCAGAACGGTGACTCTTCTCGATAGGCCACTGACCACAGTCTACTACTACATCGTCTACTAAAATAAGTCTGGCCTTCTTTCTTTTTTTTTTAAATTTTTTTATTTATTCAATTGTGTGTGTGCATGTGTATGTATGTGTGTGTGTAGAACCAAGGACGAATTCGGGAACCACCATGGACGCCTCCACCTCCTCCTTGTTTACTCTGCCCCAGGATTCACAGGCTCCGCCCTACCAGGACCAGAAACACAGGCCGCCCCCCACTTCCGCCAGGCGTCTATACGTGGGGTCTAGGATCTGAACTCAGGACTTTCTGCCTGCAAGGCAGAGGCTTAACCTTTGAGCCACCTCTCCAGCCCCTAAAGTTCCTACTATGATGTTCACACAACAGAACTGTGACATGCCAGGGAGTTCCTGAAAGAAGGTATGATCGTCACATAGATCAAAGATTGTTTCTCTGAACTTTACTGTCTGTGCTTCTCTGGAACATTCTTTTCCACTCATCACCTTCTGTAATCTTAGGTAAGTTGTATGTTCCAGACATACAATTTTATAAAGGTCACAAAGTTACTCCGGAAGACTAGAGATTGGTAGCAGGAAGCAGTAAAGACATAATTCCATATAACTATAGCTCAAGTTCTTTGCCATGAATTACTCAAAACTAAAGATAATTGGACAATAAGATAACCATGTCTTTTCAGAAAATCTTTTTTCCTAATAGAAAATCATTTGAAACATTGTTTATAGAGTAAACAGATAGACAGGAATGAAAAGTTTACATTAACTTTAAGATAAGACATAAACCCCAAAGAATTTTCAAGCTTGCTAGGATATCCAAACTAAATTAATTCCCACAATGGAGAGAGGGAAGAAATCCAAAATCAGAAGTCAGAGATAAGAAAGCACGGTCCTCATTTAAGAATTTAAAGTAGAAAATTCAGTGGACTAGGAAAACCTTTTTGGTAGTCTATAAGTAGAAAATCCAGTGTGCTAAGAAACTCTTTTCGGTAGTCACGGGACCAACCATTGAGTGTGGCTAAGTAGTGGGCCTGTTTGGTATTCCCACAGACTTGTGGGAAACAATTTGAAAACCAAGGCAAACGGACTTTTATTTTAAAGTAGTACTTGGAGCTATGAAACTATAAGTAAAGGATTCATTTTTCCTTCTCACCCTTTCTTTCTTCTATATATTCTGCAAAATAGCACATGTCCACATCTTGCACAGGTTAGCAAGTTATGAAGAAGACTTGGCGAGGGAGCCAAGGATGAATCAGAAAAAGGTCTGAAGCTGAGCATGTGAATGAAACCAGTGGTACAAGCCATTGCCTGGCCATTCTGGCAAGGACCACCTAACCCGTTCCTCCCTGGGGCTTGGGATGTTTCTCTAGCATGGCTCGCTGAGATTGTGTGAAGGCAGGTTAAGCACCCAGGTGGATAGAGCCGTAGAACTATGTAAGGTAGGCTGTAAAGAGAAGCTCTCACGCTGGAGCAGAAGCTAAGTGGGAAGCGAGAGGCCTGTCCAGTGGACACTACTTCACTCCAACAGGTGGTCCATGTGTGACCTATATGGCAATGCCCCCCACCGCTACGATGTCTACAAGAGACCTCCAGAGCTCTCGACCCAGCAGCCAATCAATCGGTCCATCAGAACCCTTGTCTAGTTTTGTTCTGCTAAAACTGGAAGAATTCCTTTCTTCTTGGAATGTGTATGTCCAATACAACTAGGAGCCATAGCTGTAATAATATGGAGGAATTTAGGGGGGGGGGGAGAACACCCCAGTTCTGGGCATCCCTGTTTGTTTGTTTGTTTGTTTGTTTGTTTGTTTGTTTGTTTGTTTGTTTTACTTACAAGAAGATTACAACACCCCAAGATAAAGGGAAGTGCTCAGTTGCACTTAACATGTAAAATCCATAGTAGGGTGTTTTGGTGCCATTTAGCCACAGTGCAACACGGAGCGTGTGCGCAGCAGGCTCCGTCGCCCTGGGCAGCTTTCCCACGCCTTGAGGGACTGGCTCGCCACAGACTCTAGGCGTCTGCTTATCCTCGCTGTCTATCTGTGAGTCATAAATTTGCTTTGCTTGACTTGCTGAGTGATTGTTCCACCTCACCAGATCCAGAGGCAGAGAATCTTTGCTCAGGGGGACATATTAGTACTTCTCTTATTGCAGTGATGAAAATACCTGATAAAAGAAACTTAAGGCAAGGCATGGTGGCACATGCCCGTAATTCGATAGAAGTAGGTCAGCCAGGGTTACAAGAATGAGAAACAAACCTGTCTCAAGAAACAAACAAACAAACCAAGAATCAGAACCAGGCATGGTGGTACATATCTGTAATCTAAGCACCGGAGAGGTAGAGGCAAGAGAAGCAGGAGTTTAAGACAACCCTCAGCTACATAGCAAGTTCTGAGGCCAGTAGGAGCTACAGGAAACCTTGCCTCAGGAAGACCACACACTCACACTCACACTCTCACACACACACACCTCAAGGAAGAAAAAAGGATTTATTTTGGATCACACTTTGAAGACACGTTCACCACGGAAGACATGGTAGCAGGCTGCTAGATGTTGGTTGATGGATCGTAAATCAGAGACAAGAAAAGCGAGGTCAAATTATAAAACCTTAAATACTATCTACCCCTCCGCTTGAGCTTATTTCTGCAGGAGACTTCATGCAAGACTAAGCCTCTGTGTCCCTTTCTCAGTTTGGATTGCTTGATCTTCAGACTTTGCAAGCAGAAACCCAGGTCTGCAGCTATAGAGAGACTCATTTCCTTGTCCTCGATCAAGGGAGACAGATGAGCAAAGGTTCCTTATCTCCTGTGTGTGGGGATTTTTTTTTTTTCCTGATTTACTCTTTGGGAGACAGTTTTTTCCTTCCTAGGGTTTCGGCCTCACACAGGGGTCTTAGTGCTGGCTCTCTGGCTGACTGGCCCAGTCTTATTTCCCTTCCTATAATGTCCAGTGTGCAGCCTGGAGGGTCTCCAGAGTAGTCTAGCCCCGAAGACTTGCACCTCTTTATGCTTCCGGGGGGGGGTCTCCTTCTTCCTCATTGAACTTTGGAGGTATTTCATACCTTCTCCCAAAGGCCAGCCTTGCCTTAAAGAGGCGACATTTAACCCAACATCCTGAGGTATATTTCAACGGGAAGATTTTTCAGGTTGTTTATTTTTTTAAAGGTAGAAATGTAACTGTTTTGCTCAAATGGAATTTGTCCTAAAAGGGCTACTTGTTGCCTTCATTTTTTTTTTTTTGCTATTGGATTATTTGGACAATGGGCCCCAAGAAATTGGAATTTCCCCAGGAACTGCATGTTGGAGAAGAAAAAGGCTGAAACCTGGTGCCTGCCAGGGGAGAATCTTGTCTCCCAGGAAAGATTTCATTTCACACAGTTCTGACACCTGGTCAGCCCACCTTGCAGGAGAGACTGGACTGAGACCATGATGGGTCAGGGGTGGGCGAGGCCACACCCTGACCAGGACTGCGTAATTACGCACACCTCTGGCCGGCTGTGTAAACCGAAACCTCACGTCAGGACCCCAGACTTGGTCCTGGGCCTCTTTGTTACTCCTCACAGAACACGTTTCTCTGCTATTCAGTTTTTCCTGTCTTTCTTTGATTGGCTCAGTGAAAATGGGTGGAAGAGCCTAGCTGGTTGGGCTCTGACCTCAAAACTGATAACAGAAATATAAACACTTGAGGGCTACTCCTGCCTCTTCCATTCTTTTTTTTTTTTTTTCTTGGCAAAGTTCACCTTCCTGTCCTGTCCGGTAAAGGGAACTGGGGAGTGTGAGGTATGTGGAAAGGGAGGGATGGGGCAAAATGGTCTTCAGGGTCTAAGGGCAGGTGGTGTCATGGGAGAGGCAGTAAGGTTTGACATTCCTAAGGAGTGCTGCTTGGCACTACTTGGCTTGGTGCCTGAAAACCCACCAGAGGGTCATTTCCTGCCCCTTCCCACCCACTTTATGAAGTCTGTCTCTTTGAATAGGGATTAGTTTGACAGATGATGATGACAACTAGACTTTGGGAATAGGGAGTTGGGAAGCCATAGATTGTTTGTGTGTGGATGTACACTTGTGTATGTGAGTGTGAAGTGAAGTGAGGGGAGGAGCCAGGGTACCAGAAGTGGGGGTGAAGGACTGAGAATGTAGCTCAATGGTAGAGGACTTGCCTAGGGTATGCAAGCCTGGGTGCCATCACTGAAAGAGAGGAAGAGTGAAGAGATGAGAGAGGAGAGAGGAAGAGGGAAGACAGAAGAGACAAGAGAGAAAAGAGAAAAGGAGAGAGAGGGAGAGAGAGGAAAGAGGAGGGAAAGAGAGGGAAAGAAAGAGAAGAGAGAGGGGAGGAGAGAAAGAGGAGACAGAGAGGGAGAAAGAGAAGAGAGAGAGAGGGGAAGAGGGGGAGAAGGAGGAAGAGGAAAGAAGGGAGAGAAGGAGAGAGAGAGAGAGAGGAGAGAGAGAGAGAGAGGAGAGAGGAGAGAGAGAGAGAGAGAGAGAGGAGAGAGAGACACTCAAACCATAACTTCTCCCCATCACTTTCCAAAGGTGGACTGCGACTGAGACTGTTATCTTTAACCTGTCTGCACAGCGTTGGCCAGGATCCGAAAAAGGTTGTTTTTGTGAGGTCTGGCACTGAATTCTAACTACCTGAGGTGGGCAGGAAGTGTGCTAAAGTGCTCTTTCCTTCCACCCTGCAGTCAAGTTGGCTCTGTTTGAGGTGTTTTTCAAAAATCCCGGCTGCAGAAGCCATGTTGCTGTAGCAAGGATCCCCTCTGGTCCGAAGCAGGCCGCTGCAGAAACAGTATTCTTGGTTTGGGCTGTGTTTGGGAGGGCATTTGGGGAGTCCTAGGGGCCAAGCAGAGATATGGGGGTGTTGTGGGGAGCGAGAGGCCTGGTTAAAACAGCTGCCAGGAGGTCTCCCTTCTAGCCCAAGTTTTATCAGCCTGGAAGTACTTCTAATAGGGTTTCCTGCCATTGTTTCCCATTGGTAATTAACAGGAGGCCCAGTACCACGTCAGGGCAGTTCACAGCTCCTGTGGTGGGGAGAAGGGGTGGGTAGTGACCGTCAGAGCTTGGGCTTTATCTCCCTGGCTTTACGGACTCCTCTGAAGCCCTTGGGCTACTTAACAAGACCAGAGCTGCGGCAGACCCACCCAACAGGGGTTGCTCGAGAGCATGGCCTAGAGGTGACAGCGCCTCTCAGAAGTGGCTGAGTTTTCCCAAGGGACCTTGGAATCCAGTCCCCATTGACGGGAGGAAGGTATGGTATGTTTGAATGGAGAGCTGACTCAGTTGTGGGAGGGAGATTGAAAATTGGTCCCGGTCCCTGGGGGTGCTGACCACAGCTCCATACATGGATTAAGAGGGTTTTGCTCCGAGGGGTGGTGATTCAAGCCAGTACTGTCCCAGTACCTTTTTTTTTTCCTGGCTGCTGGCGTCCTGCAGTTGCTTTTCTTTCTGCAGAAGGTTTCATTTCTGGGAAGCTCTACCCTCAGATGCCATGGAAGGAGCTTTGCTCCATCTCTTGGGTATTAGCTGGGAACGACCTATGTACCTGCATGCTAGGAAGGTGGCACTGACTATTGCAGTAACCAAGTATTCAATTCAGACTCATAGCAGATTGGGGTTGTCCCTCTTTATCTGTCTGTCTGTCTGGGGCATTAGGTAGGTAGAGTCACCGTGGTGAGCCTCAGTGGCATTTTATGCACCCCCTCTGTCTTTTCCAGGGGAGAAGGGCTGGGCAGGGGATCTGAGGGTCTCAAGGTATGCACAGCCGGTTGGGTTCAATTGTGCTTTCAGGAGGGGGGGGGGTAGGGGGTGGGGAGTCGGGGGGTAGGGGTTAGGAGGAGACACTGTAGGGAAACTGCCTCAAGTCCAGGACTGTTGGGGTGCGGATCAACTCAGCAGATGTTTACGGGGCACGCTCTGGGTGCTGGGAGTCTTGCCAGGCGCTGGGGCAGATCCAAGAGAGGCAGTTTCTGCTGTGGAGGTTCTCCTGCTCTGGGAGGGGTTGTGGAGCAGCAAGCAGTCAGTGGTGGCTTCCATGTCTCTTCCAGGTCTGTTGCCTGTGCTAGCCACAGAAGCATGAGACCCATGTACTCCCCAATACAGAGGCGTGAGGGGCACCTCTACTATAGCTGCTACAGGGGTTAGGGGTCGCGAGGTGCCGGGCTAGTCTGGAGGGTCGGAGGGGGCGGTTAGGCCTTCCCTCCTCTGCCTTGATTCTGGAGCTATCTATCATCTGGAGCCCAGAAGTGCGGCTCACCAGGATTGCTATTCTTGGGCCTGGACCAACCAGGGGCATTTTGGGGACATAGACCAGTGGTACTCAGTCTTTCTTACTAGAAGAGGATGTATCCCCGCCCCTGTTCTCCGCACTGAGAGGAGCGATCTACTGGGCAGCGAGACATGCTGCTCATTTCTTTTGCTTCTCTGCAGATGAATCCTGTCAGACTGGAGGTCTTGCTGTTTTCTCTGGCCTTCACCTGGCCAGGTAGGTACTGAGATGCTTCTTCCTCCCTTGCTCCCTCCCTGGGTCATTTGAAGCAGCCCCTCCCAAGAGTCAGCAGGTGTGTCTGGAACACACGGTGTGCAGAGTTGTGGGTTGTCTCCTGTGAAAGTTCTTCTGAACACACTGCTTCTGACTTACTTCCCCAAGGACCGAATGTCTTGAGGAGACGGGTGCCCTGGGTGTTGGGAGCACAGGATGGGAGAGAGAACATTTAAGACTTGCAGACAGTATTCGTTTCCATGAGGGCATCTAGTTGACTTTTCTGTAGTGCTGAGACTGTGGGTCAGAGAAAAGATAGGACTGCTCCAAAGTCACTCGCAGCCAGAATGTGGTCAGGGGACAGTTCTCCAGGGTTCCAAGCCACCTCTCCTCCCGTTGCTCTGTCCTGTTTTGCTTCCCTGACTTCCATTTAGAGTTGAGAAGGTGGGAGCTGGAGAGTTGGCTCAGAGGTTAAACCTTTGCAGAAGGACCTGAGTTTGGATTCCAGATCCCACATAAAAATTCAGGCAGAAAATGGCAGCAGCCTGTACTTTTGGTTCTGGAAGGCAGAGCTTGGGACATTCTACAGCAAAGCAAAAAGGAAGTAGAACAATCCAGGATGATTCCTGAAGTCACCCCTGGGCCTCCACAGATACACTCAGAAGCCCTCTGAGACACACACACACACACACACACACACACACACACACACACACATACACACACATCAAAAAAAGCAAAAAAAAATAAAGGAAAAGGGAAGGTGGGTGGTGTCCTTTGACCTTGGTCTGTCTCCCTTTACACGTCTCAGATGAACACTATCTGCACAGGTTAGTCTGAGGAGCCCATCTGTTTGTCTTCACCATCCTCCTATGGTTACATCTTTCCAGAGTTTCCTACATCTTCCCCGAACACTTAAAGATTTACTGCTGTGGTTCTTCATCTGCACGCTCACACACGCACACAGGAAAGCACACACATGTACACACATGCATGTGCACACATGGTTAGTGGGAGAGATAACACACTGGGAAGGAGTTAGGAATCACACCACTCAACAATAGGCACACAATTCAAAACACTGAAAGTTTAATCCCCTCAAGATACGCCTGCAGATTTATGTATAAAGATGCTCATTACAATCTATTTATAAAGTAATAAAAAATTATTGAGCCAATACTATGAGCAAAGTTAATACTAGTGATACAAACCTGCACCATGTACATCTAGATGTCAAACATAATGCAGCCCCTAAAATGACAGCATGACAGCGTCTCTATAGCACATTGAGAAATAAGCAGAGATTGTAAGTAGTTGTTGCAGATGACCATTCATCTAACAAACCCCACGATGATACATATGCTGAGAATTAGAAGAGACCAAGAAGCATTGGAATGTCCACCCTAGCCATTGCTGAATGTAGGGACACCGAAGATTCTAACTTGTGTTTGTTTCTGGAGTATCTGTAATGGATATTATTATATAGGCCAGTAAGTGTTGTTCAAATGAACGTCTTTCCTGAACATGATTTCTCCATTATCATCCTGAGTCCAGGGTCATGCTCAGAGACAATCTGACCTTCTTAAGCTGGAAAGTGCTTCCCTAGGGCCCACTCTGTATCAGCTGCACCTTTGTTTTCATGAGTCCAGAGGGCTTCGGCCTGCTGGTTCCACCCTGCTCATATGTGGGCTCTCCCTTCAGGGACCCTCTGCACAGAAAAGACCCGTGACAGGCCGACAATGGCCCGATGCAGCCTCTTTGGGAGTGACTTCGTTAACACCTTCGACGAGACCATGTACAGCTTTGCAGGGGACTGCAGCTATCTCCTGGCTGGGGACTGCCAGAAACGCTCCTTCTCTATTCTTGGTGAGTTTCTCGGTATAGAGGGCAGGATTTCAGGGGTTAGCCATATGTGGTTCTGCAGCTACGTGTGCAGGTGGGCGAGGGAGCAATGCAGAGTGTGGAGGGAGGATTCCAAGTCTCATGACACGCCTGCACGTAGAGATCGCTGTTGAGAATGTGGCGGGCAGCGACCTCTCAAGAATACTTTCCCTGGGGGTCTGAAATGATGAAGAGTGTGGGCTACTCCTGTGGTTGTGCCCATTGTGGAGTGTCCAGGCAATGTGCTAGGAACGCAAAAGAGGAAAGGAATGATGAAAAGCTTGGGAACTCATAAAACTCCTTACGACATGCAAGAATGGTCATCTGCAACAACTATTTACAATCTCTGCTTATTTTTCAATGTGCTGTGGAGACTCTGTCATGCTGTCATTTTAGGGGCTGCATTTCTTGGGGCCCTAGTTCAGGTTGAACACCTCTTTCATTGCCAGAGAGGCGCTGACATGCTACCTGTGTTATCTCTGAACCTCCATAGCGGCTCTGGGATATAGATATAATCGCCTCAGTTTACAAATAAAGAACCAAGTCCAAAGAGGCTGCTTTGCCCTTCCAAGGAGGAGCTGGATCTCAGTCTTAGGCCACTAAGGTTAAAGGACACTTCCTCTGTACTAGCAGGCAGCATTGCAGAATTGGTATCTTGTGATCTTCATGTTCTAAGAATTAATCAGCAAAGATGGGTGAGGAGAGATGATGTAAACTCTCGAAGAGGTGGGGTTTCCTCTGCTTGTGCAGCCGGAATGGCAACAGACAGATCTATGTTGTTTAGTTTCAGGATACTGGTTGAAGCTGGAAAGAAAGTCCTTGGTTCAAGATGGACTGCCACAGTGGGGTTTTGTGGTAGTGTGGAGGAGAGAGGGTTGGACTCCAAATGCCATAAGGAAAAGTGATGGTTTAGAGTCAAGGAGCAGGGCGGGGACAATGATAGGAATCTGCAAGAGGGAACATTAGGATAAGGGAGATTCTGGCGAAACCATCTTTGCAGGTTTCTTCTGATGGTGATATTGAATTGGGGGAAGGGGAATTTGAACATATATTGAGGGTGAAGGATTTTTGCTTAACTGACCTAGTGGGATTCCCATTTATATTAGGCTAAGTGGGTCAAGGACAGAGCCCATAGTCAAGACCTAGTCTAGAAGAGGGCTCAGAGGAGCTGGACTCAAGGTTGGTTAAGAAACAGTCTTTGGGGCTGGAGAGATGGCTCAGAGGTTAAGACTCTGTTTCGAAAGCAGCAGGTCTTGAGTTCAGGTCGCAAATTATAAACACCAGACACACATAAAATAAACGAATTATATATATGTTTACACACACACACACACACACACACACACACACACAAAAGAAACAGTCTTTCGAAATACGCAGGCCCGCACATGACATGCGGGCTGAAGTGCCGTCAAGGCTGTTACTTCAGCGGTCACACTGGACCCCTGCACTGCTCTCCGGGTTCGGCATAAGCTAACTTCTGTGTAGGAGCTTGGTGGCTTGACCATGGCTGTGGCTCAGTTCCCCTGGTTCTGTGTAACCCAAGTTTCCACCCTTTCGAAACTATGGGTGTGTGTACCAACCCACCTGGCTCTTCCCTTCTGAGCTGATCAGACCCTTTTTCTCCACCCGACCTGCCACTGTTTGCAAACTTATCACAGCATTATCTACATTCTGCCATCTCCCCCCTCTTCTAGAAACCCCTCAGAGGCAAAGACTACACATCTTGATCCTCTTTGTGTTTTGGTGCTGAGCTCCATGGAATCTGTTAATACTGATTGGAGGCCAAAAAAAAAAATCCATGAGGTCCATTAAGTGCAGTGGCCTGCTGTATTAAAGAAATCTGTTGGGGCCAGAGAGGTAGCTCATCAGGTAAGGCATCTGCTTGTAAACATGAGGACCGGAGTTCAGTCCCTGGAAGCCCACATAATGGAAGAAGAGAATTGACTTCTCAGATCTGCCTTGAGACCTCCTCCACCTATGCATCAAGCATGCATAGGCTTTCTCGCTCTTAAATAAATAAATACAAATAATTTAAAAAAGAAAGATATGTACATGAGCAACATTTGTGCAGATTTGTGTGGGAGGATAGGGGATATGCTCCACGGAGTGGAGAAGAAGCTGAAAGGAATAAATGTCATTACGAGCAGTCCATGGGGGACGGGGAAGATGGGCAAGATGGTGAAGCCACCTTCAGCGTGCATCAGGATCACCTGCAGGCTTTCTACAGCCCAATCGTTGGGTTCCAGCCCCAGAGTGCTGACCCAGCAGGTCTGGGAATGGGGCTTGAGAATCTCCTTTCTAATCACTTCTTAGCTGTTGCTTCCTGTGGTGCTTCATCGAGTAATACAGGGCTGTAAGTCTGGGTAAGGCTGAGGTTGTGGGGCTGGGTCTTGAATCTGATTGGGGGGGGGCGGGTTTCACCTCGAATCTGTGGGTGAAACAGAAGAAGGTGGAAGGGAACTGGAGCATAAGAAAGGGGGTTTCTGAAGGGAAAAGATGTGCGAGGTAGGGTTGCCTTGGCCACAGGCAGGAGGTGCAGAAGGTCAGAGACATCCCCAAGGAGTGGCAAGCTGCGGAAGTCATCGTGAACCACTGGGCTGTGAGATCCCACCTGCCCTCAGAGGAAGCAGGTGGGGTCTGACTTGGGGAGAGATAAAGCTCCTTCTGCCCCAGCTGGGAGACAGAAGCTAGGGGGGACCCAGTGGAGTTTCCCCTGTAACTGTCATGGTAGCTACTGACCCGAGAGGACTCTGGGGCACTGGTAGGAGTGCTGGGTTAGCAGTGACAGAGGAAGGCTTTGGCAGAGGGAACGGTGACTCTCCCCAACCCATGGTTCTGGGTTTAGGGTGGGGGACACTGATGTCCGAAACTGGACTTATCTTAGCTCCATTCTTCTGTGGCTCCCTGCCTGCAAACAGCTTAGTAAGAAACACATGATGAGTTTTAGGACCAGGAATAGTTTATATTCTGAACTCCAGGAGTCTTGTTGGCATGTTAGGAGAGCCCCCTTCTCCCCACTTAAGCCTCCTCTTCTATTCAGAGAAGCCCCACAGGCAAGCAAACTCCAGCCATGCTGGTGCTTCTGGGATGGAACTGTCACTTCCACCAGGAAGCCCCCTTTGACCACTCGGCTTTGTTTAGCAGCGGGTCCACCAAAAGTGGTTTATCACTAAGGAGTCTGAGGCTGTGTTTCCATTAAGATAGGGAAGTGTAGAAAGAGTCATATCTGGAGTCTTTTCTTTTCCTTGTCTTCACAGTGTCTTTTGAGAAATGGTGTAATCTCTCAGCCTCCATTTCCTTGTCTCTAAAGTGCATGTACTGCGAGACTCCCAGGTCATCAATTCTTTGAGTGCAAATCACCGTAGGCTGCTCATTATTGCATGTGCCCATCACAGAGTCATGCACTGCTGGGCCTCAGTGTGCTGCTGCGGAAGTCAGGTTATCACCCATGGCAACCCCTGCTGCCATCCTCACACAGGGTCAAACCAGAGGCCCTGCCTCTCTGACCACCATTTCCTGGTTTCAATGGCCAGTGGGAGAGGATAAGCTAGAGGTCTGAGGATGATCTCTTTGTACTTACTTCTGTTAAGGGCCAGTTTTCTTTTTTTTTTTTTTTATTTTTATAGCATTTTCTTTTTTTTTTTTTTATTAAAAATTTAATTATACATTTTAAAATTTTTACCAGTTCCCTCCCTCCCCCCTCCTCTTCCCCCAGTGTCTCCCCCCCAATTCCCAGAGAGTCCTTTATTGTGTGCGCCTAACTCTCCACTGGGTCCTCCTCTCCGATGACCTATAAGGACCCAGTGGCATTTCCATAAGCCCTTTCTCTTGTTCCCCTTAAGCATAAGATCACTACTATGGCTGTCAATCCCTTGCCTCCAGGGGTCTCGGTGCCCTTAACAGATGCTAGACTTTATGAGGGCAACAGTGCGCTGGACATTGCGCAGGGCATGCAAAGTCCCATTATGATTGCTTTGGCCCCAACTATTGTTGAGAATCTTGCAAATCGTTGCTCCTCCCATCCTTTTGCTCTTACAATCTTACCGCCCCCTCTTCCGCAAATGTCCCTGAGCTCCAGGATGGGGAGAGATTAGGCTGTCCTAGTTCTATGTGATTGATATAGAGTCTCTGAAGTTCTGGATTGTGGTTTGTTGATTTTCTTTTGCAGTTTTGCTGCTCCTGCAATTCCCTTCACTCCATTCTGCTGGGCACTGTATGTCACCCCCTGGCCAGAGACAAAAAGCTGTTAAACTGGAGTCTTGTTGTAATAGCACATTCAAGGGTAGATGTAATAAGAGTAGGAAACCTCACTGAGGGAGGGGTCCATCACCCATTTGCAAAATGATTACTTTTTATCTGCTAGACTATGTGCCCTCCCCTTCTGGTGAGATCAGGAAAGAACGTCTGTGAACTTAACCAGGTTTCTCATTACTTACTTGCAGACCTTGATGGAGGCCTATTTTCTCTGCTGTAACATGGTCTCCTCTCTCCTTGTTTCTGGTGTGGCCCTCCTAACCCATCTCTCTTGTTCATAATCCTTGCAATTACTGTGTTACATAGGTTTACTTTTGAGTGTCCCAATGTGGGCTGGGCGAGTTTGGTACTAGGAGCCACCTATTAGGGAGTACATACGGCGCTTAATTTTCTGGGTTTGGGATACTTCACTTAATATAATTCTTTCTAATGACATCCATTTCCCAGCAAATTCCAGTAATTCATCATTTTTGATGGCTGAGTAGTACTCCATTGTATAGATGTACCACAGTTTCCTTATCCACTCGTCAACTGTTGGACATTTAGGTTGATTCCATGACTTTGCTATTGTAAACAGTGCTGCTATGAACATGGTCGAGCTTGTGCTATCGAGGCGAACCTCTGCTGCTTGGGGGGTTATTCCCAAAAGTGGGATAGCAGGGTCATATGGCATTTCAATCTTTAATTTCTTTAAGAATCTCCAGACGGCTCGCCAGAGTGGCTGTATGAGCCTGCATTCCCACCAACAATGTAGGAGAGTTCCCCTCTCCCCACATCCTCTCCAGCATTTGTCGTTGTTTGTACTGTGGATTTTTGCCATCCTGACCGGGGTGAGATGATATCTCAGGGAAGTTTTGATTTGCATTTCCCTGATGGTGAAGGAAGTGGAGCATTTTTTAAGATAATTGTTAGACATTTTAATTTCATCCCTGGTAAAGTTTCTTTGAAGTTCCAGGGCCCATTTTTTAATTGGGCCAGTGTTTTCCTTGGAGGTTAATTTTCTAAGTTCTTTGTGCACTCTGGACAGTAGAGCTCTGTCAGATATGTGGTTAGTGAAGATTTTCTCCCATTCTGTGGGTTGCCTTTGAGCTCGTGTGACAATCTCTTTATCTGAACAGAAGCTCTTTAATTTCACAAGATCCCAACTGTTGAGAGTTGGTAGCAGTGACTGTGCCATTGGATGTCTGTTTAGGAAGTGTTGGCCTAGCCCAATCAGCTCGAGGGAGTTCCCTATCCTTTCAACTATGGCTTTTAAAGTCTCTGGCCTGATATCAAGGTCCTTGATCCATTTGGAATTAAGTCTTGTACATGGTGACAAGTACGGGTCCAGCTTTAATCTTCTGCATGTGGAGATCCAGTTTTGCCAGCACCATTTGTTGAAGATGCTGTTCTTTTTCCATTGGATTCTTTGGGCCCCTTTGTCAAAGACCAAATGGCTGTAACTTTGTGGGCTTATATCTGGGTCTTCAATCCTTATCCATTGATCTGTGTGTCTATTTTGGAGCCAGTACCAGGCTGTCTTTATAACTATGGATTTGTAGTATAGACTTAGGTTTGGTATGGTAATACCTCCAGCTGTGTTTTTGTTACTCAGGATTGTTTTTGCTATCCTGGGTCTTTTGTGCCTCCATATGAACTTTGAGATTGTTTGGTCAACTTCTTTGAAGAATTGCTTTGGGATTTTGATTGGTATAGCATTGAATCTGTATATTGCCTTTGGTAGGATGGTCATTTTTACAATGTTGATTCTGCCAATCCAGGAACAAGGGAGGTCTTTCCACCTTCTGGTGTCTTCTGCAATTTCTTTCTTTAGGGTTTTAAAGTTTTCATTGTAAAGGTCTTTTACCTCCTTAGTTAGATTTATACCAAGGTATTTCATTTTTTTAGTGGCTATAGTAAATGGTATGGTTTCTCTCAAGGCTTTTTCACTTCTTTCATTCTGGGCATATAGGAAGGCCTCTGATTTTTGCACATTTATTTTGTATCCTGCCACCCTGCTGAACTTCTCAATTAGTTCCAGGAGCTTCCTGGTGGAGTTTTTGGGATCACTCAGGTATAAGATCATGTCATCTGCAAATAGAGATAGCTTGACTTCTTCCTTGCCAATTTGAATCCTCTTATGTCCCTTTCTTGTCTTATGGCTTCGGCTAAGACTTCAAGTACAATATTGAATAGAAGTGGTGAGAGTGGACAGCCTTGTCTTGTTCCTGATCGAAGTGGGAATGCTTCCAATTGTTCCCCATTGAGCATAATCCTTGCTGTGGGCTTGTTGTATACAGCTTTTATTATATTGATAAAGGTTCCTTCCATTCCTACTGTCTCTAGCGTTTTGATCATAAAAGGCTGTTGGATCTTGTCAAAAGCTTTTTCTGCATCTATCGAGAGTATCATGTGGTCTTGGACTTTGGACTGGTTTACATGATGAATTACATTTATTGATTTGCGTATGTTGAACCAACCTTGTGTGCCGGGGATGAAGCCTACTTGGTCCCCATGAATGATCTTTTTAATATGTTTTTGAATCCGATTTGCTAAGACTTTGTTGAGAATCTTTGCATCTGTGTTCATCAGGGAGATCGGCCTATAGTTTTCTTTTTTAAGTGAATCTTTATTAGGTTTTGGGATTAAAACGATATTAGCTTCATAGAAGGAATTTGGTAGCGTTCCTTCTTTTGCTATTTGATGGAACAGTTTAAGGAGTATTGGTGTTATTAACTCCTTAAATGTCTTGTAGAACTCTGTGCTGAATCCATCTGGTCCAGGACATTTTTTGGTGGGAAGATTCGAGATTACTTCCTCAATTTCCTTATATGTTATAGGACTATTTAAGTAATTCACAACTTCCTGATTCAATTTAGGTAAGTTGTATTTACTTAGAAATTCATCCATCTCTTTTGTGTTGTCAAACTTCACAGAGTATAAGTTTTTGAAATATGATGTTATAATTCTCTGGATTTCTTGGGTATCTGTAGTGATAACTCCATGTTCATTTCTAATTTTGTTAATTTGGGTTTTCTCTCTCTTGCTTTTGGTTAGTTTAGCTAGGGGTGTATCAATCTTGTTGATTTTTTCAAAGAACCAGCTTTTTGATTGGTTGATTTTTTCTATCGTTTTCTTAGTCTCGATTTCAGATATTTCTCCCCTTATTTTGCTAATCTCTTCTCTTCTACTGCTTTTGGGATCAGATTGCTCTAGTTTCTCTAAAGCTTTAAGCTGCATTGTAAAGTTGTTTATTTCTGATGTTTCCATTTTTTTGACGTGGGCATTAAGAGCTATGAACTTACCTCTTAGAACAGCTTTCATTGTGTCCCAGAGATTTTGGTAAGTTGTATTTTCGTTATCATTCACTTTCAGGAAATCTTGAATTTCCTTTTTAATTTCTTCCTGAATCCAGTTCTCATTCAGCATCATAGTGTTAAGTTTCCAGGAGTTAGTGTATTTTCTCTTGTTTGATGTGTTGTAGATGTCCAGCTTTAGGCCGTGGTGGTCTGATAGGGCACAGGTTAGAATTTCAACTTTCTTGTACATGTGTAGATTCATTTTGTGGCCCAATATGTGATCTATTTTGGAGAAAGTTCCGTGTGCTGCTGAGAAAAATGTGTATTCTTTGGTGCGTGGGTGAAAAGTTCGATAGAGATCTGTGAGGTCCATTTCTTTCAGGGTTTGATTAAGTTCCAAAGTGTCTCTGTTAAGCTTTTGACCTGTTGATCTATCCCATGTAGAGAGGGCGGTGTTGAAGTCCCCAAGAATTATCGTTTGGGGGTTGATTTCTTGCTTTAGACGCTGTAGGGTTTTCTTAATGAATGTGGAGGGGCCCGTATTGGGTGCATATATGTTCAGTATTGTGAAATCTTCCTGGTGAATTGTACCTCTGACTAAAATGTAGTATCCATCCGTGTCTCTTATAATTTTTTTTGGTTTGAAATCCACTTTGTCTGATAGCATAATGGCTACCCCTGCCTGTTTTCTGCTTCCATTTGCTTGTAGAATTGTTGACCAGCCTTTTATTTTTAGAGCGTGCCTATCTTTTGTGGTGAGATGGGTTTCCTGCAGGCAACAGATTGATGGATTGTGATTTTTAATCCAAGTTTGTAATCTGTGTCTCTTGATCGGTGAATTAATTCCATTAACATTTAGTGTTATAATGGAGAAACTATTGTTAATTCCAGACATTTATTATGTTTAGTAGCTTTTATAAGTATATTGCTTTGCTTTTAATGGTGTTATATTTGCCTTCTGTTCTCCTGGATATGCCTGTTTTTTTCTTCACGCTTGAGTATCATTTCTAGCAGTTTTTGAAGGCCTGGTTTGGTGGCCATATATCCCTTAAAGTTGTCTTTGTGCTGGAAAATTTTTCTTTCTCCCTCGATCATGACTGATAGTTTTGCAGGGTAAATCAGCCTGGGTTGACATTTTTGCTCATTCAATACTTGAAGTATGTCTCTCCAAGCTCTTCTTGCTTTTACTGTTTCGACTGAGAAGTCATTTGTTATTTTAATAGGTTTGCCTTTAAAAGTGACTTGTTTTTTCTCCCTTGAAACTCTCAGCACCAGTTCTTTATCTTGAATGTGGAGTGTTTTAACTATTATTAGCCGCGGTGTGCTTCTATTTTGGTCGTATCTGTTTGGGGTGCGGAATGCCTCTTGTATATGAATGGGCCTCTCTTTTTTTAGATGAGGAAAGTTTTCCTTGATGATCGTTTGAAAAATTTCCTCAGGGGTGGTATTTTGAGATTCTTGCTCTGGTATTCCATGAATACGCATGTTAGGCTTCTTCAGGGTGTCCCATATCTCTTGGATATTTCTCTCAAGTATCTTTTTGGCTTTAACAACCTCTTCCATTGAGCTGGTTAGTACTCCCACTTTATCTTCAAGGTCTGAAATTCTGTTTTCTGCTTCATTAGTTCTGTTGATAAGACTCTCTGTGGCGTTCTGGATTGAAGATAACTTGTCTTTTAGCTCAGTTTTAAACTCTGCTTGAGTTTGTTTTAACTGTTCTATGCCACTTTTTGTTTCTTGCACTGTTTTTCTCAACTCCTCCAGATGTCTGTTGTGTTCCTCTTCAAAGCGATTGATTCGATTATGTAATTCCTCCCGGATTTCCTCTTTCATAGTATTGAACATGGTAATGATCATATTTTGAACGTCTTTATCCTGGGTGAGGCTTTCTTGGCCTTTTTCCACGGGTTTGTTCTTGTTGGAGTCTAACATTATGGGATTAATTTCTTCAGTGGGAGATTTGTTTACTTGAGTGTTGCTTCTCATGGATTTGCACTTTGACTTTGGCATTGTCATTTTAACTCTTAAGATCTCTCAATTTCACTAAACTGAATTATTTGGCCTGGGGTACTGGTGGGCGGGGCCTGAACGGGGACTTACCTAGGGAGCGGGGTGAGGCCCGGGTGGACCGCGTGCGTGTCCTGACTGGCGGAGCGGGGTGGGGCGAAAAGGGAGGATGGGCGCGTCGGCGTGGAGCTATTTAACCCGAGGGCAGCTGGGGCGGGGCCCGGGCGCAGGGGGAGGTCCTCCTCGTTCCCTCGGCCCCCGCGCGGCTCCGGCTGGATGGCGGGAGTAGGAGCCGGGTCCCCGTGGGCTGACCTGGGGTCCTAGAGCGCGCGTTGAGGCCCGGCTGGATCTCGCCTACGCGTCCCGACCGGCGGAGCGGGGGTGGGGCGAAAAAAAGAAGGGCCAGTTTTCAAATAGCTATTGGTCCAAAGTAGTTCAACCACTTTATAGTAGGTTGGTTTCATTGCTACATCAGAAAGACTAGCAGTTACTTTTCCTGATGGTTTAGTGAGACCAGGTGGATGTTAGGAGAGGAATTATCTGGGAGGTGGGCTGGAGAGGTGTTGGTTGAGGATCTGGGAAATCCAAGTCTTGGACCCTGGGTTTAAGTTCGCAGGTCTAACTAGGATCACCTTGTAAATCACTATTGTTCTCCAGTGATATCCTGTTTTCTCAGTTCTAACTTGCTGATAATGTTCACACCTTGGGTAAAGATTTTATGTCTGTATTCTTTGCCCACCTGGTATGAAGGGGAGGTTCCCCTAATGGGGTCCTATGTCAAGACTACACATCTTTCCTTGGTCAGCATCCGGGTCAAAAAGAGGCCTGGTTTCTCCTGCTCTGTAGGACCTGTTCTTCCCCCTGCCAGGTCTGGCTCTCCAATCAGCCCAGGAAGAGCCACAACAACCAGAACTCTGCTGAGTCACTTGCAATGTCAGCTTCAGCCTCCAGGTTAGCAGAAAAGGGCTGGCAGATTCCTGTTCTTAAATCGGCATCAGAATCAATGACACAGTAGTGTTTATTAGAAACCCGAGAAAACCTGGTCTAGTTGCCTGCCTGCTTTTGACTGGGCAGGACGCCTCCTGCTTCCACCAATGGAACTGGGGACTGACCACTCGCTGCTCTCTCGGCGCCTTGTGCATTGAGTTTGAGGTCAGCAGAGAGCCCTTGGAGAGCTTGGCTGGCGTGTTTCTCTCCTTGGGTAGACACCAGCCCCTCCTTTCCTATTATAGGAAGTGCTACCTTGGGGGTTTGTGGTGTGTGAGATATCCTTGTGGAGTCAATGGACACTTCGAATGGCATGTTTTCTTAATGGTTGTGCAGTACCGGCAGTAAAGAAAGGCAGCAGACACAGAAGAAGGCGACTGAGCATTCTTCTCTGTGCCAGTGGTTTGCGAGTCCATCTCAGTGAGGACCTCGTTCCGTAGGCAGCTTCACGTCACAAAAGGACATTTGATCTTCAATCACAAAGCCAATATGGGAGCTCGGCTCAGAGTGAATGGTATGACCCAATAGCTTTAGTCAGAGTGATCCTTCACCAAGGGCAACTGGCAGTGTCTGGAGACACTGTGGAGAGGATCATAATGGGATAAGTGCCATAGATATCAGTTAGGTGGAGACCAGGACACTGATAATTATGCTGTGTGTGTGTGTGTGTGTGTGTGTGTGTGTATGCTGTGTGTACTCACAAGGCAGTGATAGAAGATCTTGAGTTCAAAGCTAGTCTGGGTTACATAGAAAGATTCCAATTCTGAAAAAAAGATGGAGCCAGATTAGGTCCACGTTACTGAAGTTGAATCATAATCCATGGATTATAACTAGCAGTTGCAAAAATTAAAAAGCATTGCAGTTAGTCTATATGTTGTCAACAAGTTCATGCCTAAATGGTCTATAGCAGAAGAAGGGGTGTTATTCTTTCTTATGGTTGTCTGGTTACAGTTCTTAATCCAGTTTATCAGGAGAGTCCACAGCACACCAGTGCTGAGGGAAATGGTCACAACATATCCACAGACAGGCTGAAAGAGGGACAGCCCTCACCTGGCAGACCAGCATGTCTGACCAAGTAAACAGAAGGATGCCAACTTCCTTAACCAGTTCCCACGATCCTATCTGTCCAGGGCCCCCCACCATGGGCTTGGCTCTTCCTGTCAATCAGGCAATCTCCTGCAGGCTTGCCCAGGGCTCAACTCAACTATCATTTCTTCACTACTGTGTCCAGAGCTCAAGTCTCCAATTGCCAAGTTGACACCTAGCCATATTAGATGCTAATGTCGTTGGCGACTGGGGACTCTGAGCTCTGGTCACAGTTGTGAGAAATTAGTTGAGTTAAACCCTAGTGACAATCGTAAACCAGAATAAAACTCATTGTTTTCCCATCGGTCATGAATTTATCAGCCTCACTGCGGAGTGATCATGACACACCCATACCTAACTGTGACAAATAGGATAGCAACTATCAGAAAATTTCAGAATGCATGATGCAGAGTAAGGATGAAAATGTAAACTTCTGGGGCTGGGGATAAGGCGCTTGACCCTCAAGTGTCAGGACTGGAATTGGAGTCCCAGAACCCACATGGAGCCTGGGAAGATATGGAAGCTGTCTGTAATTCTATGCTTCTGTCCTAGGACTGCAGAGGCATCTTGTTGGGAAGAGGAAGGGGAAGTGGTAATATACTGTTGGGGTTCTCCAATGAAACTGAGACTGTCCCTGTCCACTTGGGACTGTGAAAGAGGGTTGTGCACATGAGGAGGCAAAGACAGGGATACTTAGGGCAAGCTAGACTGCTGAGCTCTGGATTCAATTAGGGCATCCTGTGGTGAGAACATGTCCCGCCATCTTTCCCTCTTTCATGGCAACTGCCACCATCTTGGGCTCCATGCTTTTCTTCTCAAACTAGACCATTGTCAGGTGCTTGGTTATTCATATATTGCTAATGGCAATATTTTTTGCTTGTATAGATATGGGTGTGTAGGTGTAGAAGAGGGCACTTATGGGTACCTGTGGAGGTCCAAGGGTGACTTCAGGAATCATTCTGGATTGTTCTATCCTTGTTGCTTTGCTCTGGGGTTTTCCAGGCACTACCTTCCAGGGTCAGAAGTGTAGGCCACTGCCATTTCCATCTGTTTTTTTTTTTTTTAATATGGAATCTGGGATCTGAACTTAGGTCCTTTTGTTTTCGAGGCAAAGTCTTAACCCCAAGCCATCTCAATAGCCAACTAATGACAGTATTGATTATTTATTGAGCTTCTATGAAGTTTCTACTCTGTCTAAATTTCTCACAGAGAATCAAGTGTGGTAAACTGAGGCGAACCTCAAATCTCCATTAAAAAAAAAAAAGCTCGAGGATTGTGGTTTAGACTGCTTTAAGATGACAAGTGACACCAAGCTAGGGAATCTAGAACCAGTTGCTCATATTGTTATTTCTACTTGTGGCCTTACAATGTGGTTGCCTGTTTTGTGTTAGTCTTATTACATCTGGTTTATAAACTTCCAGAAGGACATATTAACATGCTTACATTTTTCTTTTCTAAAATCCAAGAGCCCAGTGAGCAACGTGTTTGCATAAGGTTATCATATTTGCCCATTTATGCATAAAACAATAAATATTTTTAGATAAGATGAGTGAGTAAATGAAAAAATTTGAGCAAGACTTCTATAGTCCATTTGTTAAATGTTTTGAGGGAGTTTTCCCTGGGGATAAGATTATAGAAATGATAATGCTAATAAACTGATTAACTTTTGGAGTATTGGCTCTTTTTATTTTCAGGGGACTTCCAAAATGGCAAGAGAGTGAGCCTCCAGGTGTATCTTGGGGAGTTTTTTGACATCCGTTTGTTTGTCAATGGTACTGTGATGCAGGGGGAACAAAGGTAAGTCAGAAGTTCAATGTCTACTTGGAAAAGATCCTGGGAACCCCCTTATATACTTCCCACTCCATCTTGCTTTATTTTTTTTTTTGCAAGTGTGTGTGTGTGTGTGTGTGTGTGTGTGTGTGTGCGCACGTGTGTGTGTACAAGCGAGCACTTGAGTATGTGGCATGTGGAAGCCCAAGGGTGACATCAGGAATCAACCTATTGTTTTGCTCTGGGGTTTCCCAAGCTCTGCCTACCAGGACTGAAATTACAGGTCATCACCATTTTTGCTCGGCATTTTTATGGGAGATCCCAGGATCTGAACTTAGACCCTTTTGCTTGCAAGACAAAAGCTTTAGCCCTGAGCCATCTTCCTGGCCCCTCCATCCTTTTTCAACTGTAGATACTGGAGTGCTAGAATCTCAGTTGTCTCTACTATCTGGGGTTAGGTTGGAAAGTGGGAGAGATACTGAAAATGCGAGATTCTGAGCTTGTCCCCTGTCCTCTAGCATCTCCATGCCCTATGCCTCCCAAGGGCTCTATCTAGAAACTGAGGCTGGGTACTACAAGCTGTCCAGTGAGGCCTATGGCTTCATGGCCAGAATTGACGGTGACGGCAACTTCCAAGTCCTGCTGTCAGACAGATACTTCAACAAGACCTGTGGGCTCTGTGGTGACTTCAACATCTTTGCCGAAGATGACCTCAGGACCCAAGAAGGTGAGATGTTTCTAGGGTCCGACCTGATCCTGACGCCACCTCACCAGCCCTGTTCACTTCTGTGCCTAAGCCACCCACCCACTCACATCTTGGAAGTTCTGTGGGGTGACTGTGTTCCACTTTGAATTTCCACTACCAATGGGGAAGTCCTCATGAGGGATGGTTTGAGTAGACCTGCCTGAGAGTTTTTGCAAAGGGAAACCCTCCAGAAAGAATCAGTGTTTCTAAAACCTAATGAAAATAAACTTGATGGAATTACATGAAGACATTAGTGAATCCAACCACATTATAGAGTACTGGTAGTATAATGGTTTCTATTGTCTATTGCTATGAGAAAACATTCAAAGTCAAGCAACTTAAGGGAGAAAGGGAGATTTATTCAGCTTATGGTTCTAGAGGGGAGAAACAGGCTTTCATGGCAGAGGTGGCATGGTTGACTGGCAGAAGCTAGAAGAGGTCACTGCAGACATCTTAGAGGCTGCCAGCTACCAGACTGACTTCTCCAAGATATAGGATGGGACTAATCCATCTCAAGGTCCATTCCTGTGACCGCTTCCTCCAGCAAGGCTCCACCTCTCAAAGGTGTCATGACCTTCCAAACACATGAGACTGTGGGGGATACATTTCAAGCCATGACAGGTAGATGAAACAGAGAAGAAATAGCCAACATACAGATTTTTATAATAAACCAACAACCAACAAGCATACACAGAGCATACATTGGAACATTGCCTTTTTGTCTTAAAATCTTGTCTAACATTACTATAGGTACACATGTTGCTCTCAATAGTGTTTGCTTATTATAGTCTTTTTAATACTTTAAACTTTTTTGTGTAATTTCATTTAGATGTGTCTTATGAAAACAGCACATAGCTGGGTTTTATTATTTGTTTTAAAGATTATATTTGTCTTTAATCCCGGCACTTGGATTGGGAGGCAGAAACGAGAAGGTCAGGAGTTCAAGGTCATTCCCAGCTACATGATGAGTTTGAAGTCAACTTTTATTACATGAAACCCAATCACAAAAATATAAAACAAAGCAACATCCCCTTCCCCACCCAAACACAAGACTTTATTTGTAGAAACACTTAGTATAGATACACTTGGATATTTTTTTAACTATGTTATTTTCTTGTCTTGTTCTTTTCTTGAATTTTAATTTCTTTTTTATAACAATAATTTTAAATATCTTTGTTTTCTAAGTGCCCTGTAAAAATTTCACTAGGTTCTGGAGCACTTAGTCTACTGATTTGGGCTCTGTTGAACTTTTGTTCATAGTGGATCTTTTCTGTATTCATAATTGTGGACTATTAGCTTACTTTGAGAAGGGTTTTATGCTAATTTTTCAGTTTAGAGTTACTGTGTGTGTGTGTGTGTGTGTGTGTGTATGTGTAGTAAAGGGAAGTTGAGTGTGTATGCCTGTGGAGGCTCAAAGGTGACTTTGAAAATTATCTTGTATTGCTTTGTCTTCTTTTTGCTTTGCTCTGGGGTTTTTCAGGCTCTGATTTCCAGGTTTGGAAGTTCTGGCCACTACCATATCCACCCAACATTTTTACATGGGATCTGGGATCCAAACTCAGGTCCTTCTGATTGCAAGGCAGAGGCTTAACCCCTGAACACACGCAGAGTTACTGAACAGCCACAAAGTTGCTGACTCTTACAAGAAGTACATAACTGTCAAAACTACACGCAGAGCAACTAAACCAATTTCTTTTGTTTTTCCATTTTTTAAAAATATATTTTTAAAACTTTATTTGTGTGTGTGTGTGTGTGTGTGTGTGTGTGTGTGTCAGAGGGCACTGTGTGTCCCTGTGGAGGACCAAGGGTGACTTGGAGAATCATCCTGGATTGCTTCTGTCTTCTTGCTTCACTCTGGGATTTCCCAGGCTCCACCCACCAGGGCTGGAAGTGCAGGCTGCTACAGTTTTGGCCTGGTGTTTTTAAGTGGAACCTGGGATCCGAACTCAGGACCTTCTACTTGCAAGACAGAGTCTTAACCTCTGAGCCATTTCTCCAGCCCTGTTTTCCCATTTCTTAGAATGGGATTCTTTTTCTAGCTACTTGGGCACAGGAGGTGTCCTCAAGGACTTAGGTCCACCTTCACTCCCCCCTTCCCCCACTCCATGCAAGTCAGGTCTGGTCTCCATTTTGGCAGAGCTCTTAACAGCTCCCCCTGCCTGGAGAGCTCTCCACCCTCCTCTGGAGCTCAGCAGCCAGAAGATGTGCCAATTCTGCATTGTCACTTTTCTCTCTATTCTCTTCCATTCCTCCTTGGACTCACAGGGGTCTTTGCTGTCTTGGAATGCCTTTTGCTTGTCTTCTGAGTTATCCACAGAATCAACAGAATGTTCTCTGTAGTAGCACAGTTTTTGGATTCTTCTTATCTACTGTATTGCTACACACAGAAGTCCCAGCCCTAACATATTTTTCTTATTCTAGGACATATATAACTGAAACCTAGGACCTACGCTGTAAAAGAGAAAGTGGAATTTGTTGGCAAAAAAAAAAAAAAAAAAAACCCATTAAGTCTCTGGTGATACGTTTTCACAACATCCTCAAAAAAGTGATACAGTTTAGTTCAGTTCTTCTTTGTTGGAAAAGACCTAATCATATTTGTCTCCAAACAGCCAGTCTTGTTTTTTTAACTTTTGAGAGTGCCCAGCTGGTTTGCATTCTTGAACTCGGGGATTTTTGTCTTTAAATAAGAACATTTGTAATTCCATCTCTTGAACACCCTTATTATGCCTCATTTCAGATTCAGCTTACAAGGTTTCACTTCATAGGTAGTCAGGGCTGAAAAAGACTTTTATAGTCACTGATTCTAATTCCTCCCACACAGACAATGTACTGAGCTCCCTGAGCTTCTTTACTTCTTTCTTAAAGTGTCTTATAAAAAGAAAGTGTCCAAACCTGTAGAGTAGAGATCACATATCACAGTGCTGAGATAGACACCCTAACTTTCACTTCTCATTCATTCAACTTCTTCTGTACATTGATTTGCTATAGTTGCTGACAAATTGCCACAGCTAGGTGGTTTACAACAGAAACAGATTGTCTAACAGTTTTGGGAGCAAGAGTCCCAAAGTCAAGGTATTGGCAGGCAATATGCCTTTTGTGAACTCGAGAAGAATCTATCACTTTCCTTTCTTAGCTTCTGAGGCCTCCCTTGACTGATGGCTACATCATGCTAACCTCTGTCTTGTCTCCACATTGCCTTCTCTGTGTGTGTCTGTGTCTGATTTCCCTTGACTTGTCTCATAGGGATGCATGTTGGTTGCATGTAAGGACTGTTCAGGAAATTCCAGAAAAACTCCTCCCTCAAAGATCTTGTCTACATCTGTTTCTGTGATAAGTATCATAATTAAGTACAGGTGTGTCAACTTGATGGTTGAGGGTTTGAATTCTGGACACATTTGTAGAGAATTAGTAGTCAAGTTAAACACAGAACAAACCTGTAGGAGATTGTCTAGTGGGTGGGGAAGGCCCAGACCATGGTGGGTGGGACTTGTCCCAGGGCAGGTAAATAAAACGGAGGAAGCTGTTTGAGAAAGGGGGCATCCTTGCGTACACTTGGCCAGACATGCTGGTCTGGCAAGTAAGGATCATCCCTCTCTCAGCCACTGTGTGGAGATGGTGTGGCCAGTTCCCTCAGCCCTAATGTTAGTGTGAACTCTCCTGCAAAGTTGGTCAAGGAACTGTAACCAGTCTATTGTAAGAGAATAAACCCCTTGTTCCCTTAAACCATTTGATGGTGATTTATCAGCAACCTTGCAGGCTAACTACAACAAAATTTGGTACCAGGAGTGGGGTGTTGCTGATAAATCTGGCTATGTGAACTTCGTGGATTTGAATAGTTTTGTTGGAGATGCCGTGAAATGTTTGAAGCTTTTGAGTCTGTGCATTACAAATACCATGGGCCACTTGGAGAATAGAGATGCTGAAAGATTTTTGAATTGTTTGGGCCTCGTTCGTGATGAAGGGAACAAGGATTTTGGTAAAGTTTAATTTAAAGATGATGGACTGGTTTGCTTATAGAGGAGAGATGTGTTGGCAGCAGAATCGTGACTTTGAGCTGAAACTTTGGATGAGGACAGGGCAGACAACAGAGCAGCTGTTGCTATTGAAGATATTGGTATTATTGAAGAAAAACCTAGTATTTTGCACAGGGATGGTGGAAGAAATGAATACCACCGTGGTGAGCTTCTGCCTAGCATAGAGATTCTTTTGAGCATTAGCACAGAGAAGCTAAATCAGCTATGATTTCAGGGAACCAATCTTCGCCTGGAAGTTATGGCAGAACTTGGCAACATCATCCACATGGTATTGGTTTTGGAGGCATCAAAGATGCAAGAAGGAGGAGGTTGTGGATCCCTCCTCCAAGATTTTAGACAATGTCAGGAACCCAGGCAAATGTGTGGCAGGAAGCCTGCAGAGAAGCCCAATAAGGGCATTTCATGCTGTGGAGCTGAAGTCTGGTTTGCTATTGAGAAGTGAAGATGTTGGAAATGCTAGAGCCAATATGGGACATCTGCCAAGAGGAGCAATATACATGGATGTGTGTGTGCTGAGGGTGGCTATGAGTGGAGATTCTACCTGATCCAGAGAAAAGCTGTTTGTGAAACTTTGAGCTGTGAAGAGAAACTGGAATTGCCCAGAATCTTTGAGGCACTGTGACTACATGATGAGCAACTGAAGAAGGACATTGAACTATAGGATGCAGAAAGTATTTACTTGATTTGACAGGATCTTATGATTATGAGATTTCAAACTTTTAAATGTATTTATTTAAGATAAATTTAACACCTGTTGAGACAAGGTGAAGGTTACACTTTAAAAGCAATATGTTCTTGGGTCAAGTTGACAAGGGGTGGGGAGACATAGTTAAGTACAGGTGTGTCAACTTGATGGTTGAGGGTTTGAACTCTGGATACATTTGTAGAGAATTAGTAGTTGAGTTAAGAACAGAGCAAATCTGTAGGAGATTGTCTAGTGAATGGGGAAGGCTCAGCCCATGGTAGGTGGGACTAGTCCCAGGGCAGGTAAATAAAATGGAGGGAACTGTTTGAGAAAGGGGGCATCCTTGTGTACACTTGGCCAGACATGCTGGTCTGGCAAGTAAGGATCATCCCTCTCTCAGCCACTGTGTGGAGATGGTGTGGCCAGTTCCCTCAGCCCTAATATTAGTGTGAACTCTCCTGCAAAGTTGGTCAAGGAACCATAACCGGTCTATTGTAAGAGAATAAACCCCTTGTTCCCTTAAACCATTTGATGGTGATTTATCAGCAACCATACAGGCTGACTGCAACAATAATATTTACTCAATATTAAGAAGTGTATACATCACAGAAGGGAGAGTATTTTTCTTGCTTATCAAACCTGGCATGCTGACTGACTATAACTAAGGCCTCCCCCTTCTTTCCCTACAAATAATTTAATTTTGTGCTCTTAAGTCTCTCCTTACTCCTTGCATCAACCTTTGATCTTCCATGCAAAAGTTGGTAAATGGCTTGGCTATACAAAGGATTGCTCATCCCAATAGTACAGAAGTGGCAGACCTACACTGCCTTAGTAATAAAGATTCAGCAGGATTATCAGGCAACTAGCTAACATTAGGCTATGTAGACCCTTATTGTCAGTGGTAGCTGATGACAGCATGCATGCTTCAAACAGATGTTTTGAGAGCTTAGATGATGTTTAACATCCATGTCACACCTTTATCTTACTTTCAATTTTTCACAATGAGTACCCATAATCTGCTATATTAGAATACAGAGAGAACAGACCCGGCCTGTGCTCTTAATGAAGGAGTTTACAGTTGGTCCTAACCAAAGGCCACAGAAAGCCAAGACTAAAAAGGAACCCAAAGGGAGGTAAGAGTTTTGGTGGAGAGATTCTTGAGGTGCTGAGGGAACACAGAGAAGAAGCACATGGCCACCCTGGGGTGGGAAGCAAGGAGATCTGGCTGAGAAAGGCTCAAGGAGTGGAGACAAGCAAGCCATTGGGCAATGTCAGTTGCTTTCATTGTCTCTGCAACAAAATATCTGACATAAATTAAAAAATGAAGGTTTTTAAAAAAAATAAAAAATGAAGGTTTTATTTTGGCTCACAGTTTCAGAGAATTCAGTTCACAGTTCTTAGATCTATTCATACAGAACCTTGAACTAAAGCCAGACATTGTGTCAGCCAGAACTGATATAGTAAAGGATGCTGCTCACTTCCTGGCAGACAGGAAACAGAGAGGGGAATACAGGAAGAAGCAGGGAAAGAGATAACTCTCAAGGACACACCTCAAATAATTCACTTCCTCTAATTAGGCTCTTCTGAAAGTTTCCAGAATTTCCCCAAACACTTGTCACCAACTTGTGATCAATCCTTCTTAGGCAGTTTTAGACCTTTGAAGGTTTTTGAAGGTCAGCTTCCACTGCTGGGATTATTATGAAGGCAAGCACCTTACTAATCTGAGGGTACTGGTTCTAATTCTTCACAAAAATAAGGTCAACAACTTCCCCTAACTCTCTGTTCATGAAAGGATATTGAGATTAGTTCTCCATTGCAAATAAATTCTACTATGAGGTCTGCCACAAGATTAACTGGACTGAGCCCCAATATGAGCAGACTAATGAGATGTAGAGGACCAAAACCTTCAATCAGGCTTGCAGGAACTGGAACTAACCAATGAGGAAAAGCCAACTTTCCTGGGCCTGCCTAACCCTATAAATACCCCTGACCCTGGCAGCCATCTTGGACTCCCTTGCTTCTCATGAATTCCATGAGTCCCCTTTGTCTCACTGGCTCCTCACAGATTCCATGTCTGTAAGTTCCTTTCTGGCTTCCTGGCCCCTCATAGATTCCACATCTGGAGTCTTTGGATTTTCTCTCTTCTTTTAATCTTCTTGTGGTATTCTTCTGCTTCAATCCCCAAACACAAGAACTCAACATTTTGGTGTAGCCAATTAGAAGAATCTCTTGCCCCTCGAGGAATCCATGTCTGTGAGTTTTGTTCTTTCTCTCCTCTAATGAACTCTGCCTTAATCCTCTACGAGTGTCTAGTTTCAATCTTTGATTACTGAACACAGAATCTGAAGACAAAAAACCCCTCCCCTGCAACACTTTAACATATGAGCCCATGAAGGACATTTTCTACTCAAACCCTAACAAGAGGCAAGAAGAATAGCCCATACACACAGAGAAAGATATTCAAAGGCATAGAGAAGTAGGAATGAACAGTATCATCCGTACCATCTCTCATGTTATCTCCTTTACTGAATCTATCCATCCACTTATCATCCATTTACACATCCATTGATCCAGCCATCCATTTATCTACCCATTCATCCATCCATCCATCCATTCACCCATCCACTCATTTATCATCCATCCATCCATCCATCCACCCACTCATTTATCATCCATCCATCTACCCATCCATCTATCCATCCATCTATCCATCGGTCACCTCATTACTTGCTGAGCTCCAGTGCCTGTATATCATGATGTCATGCTGATAAGCATTTTATGAAATTCCATGATCTAATCTAGTGGAAGTTTAATTTAGGTAACAACAGACCTGAAGCTTTAATAAAGAAGACACAGGACAGGCATAACTGAAGCATACTTTTCCTGAAATCGTGCTCTGCAGGTACCTTGACTTCAGACCCTTATGACTTTGCCAATTCCTGGGCCCTGAGCAGTGGGGAGCAGCGATGCAGACGGACATCTCCTCCCAGCAGCGCCTGCAACAGCTCTTCTGAAATGCAGAAGGTGAGTGCACCCTGGCCTGCATGTGGTCTGGACAGTGTGGGGATTTTGGAACCAATAGTCAAAGGGATTTGGATTCATATGCGTTCTCTTTGTGTGGGGGAAATATTTTCTTGAAAATCAACTGTGACTGGAGTTGGGTTGATTCTAGTACTTTTCTTGAACTTTAAAAGTGGGTCCAGGCTAATGGGTAGTATAGTCAATGTCTCCATCCCTTTGTGCTGCAATAATAGAATGCAAAATGCTGGGCAATTGAAATATATCTATTATTGTTGCGGAGCGTGGGAAGTTCAGGGTCCAAGGTGCTAGTATCTGGTATCTGGCAACAGCATTCCTACTGTGAGGTTTTATGTTGGCTAGGGACAAAAAAGGCATGCCCAGACTCTTCTACCTGTGGGCCTTTGCTCTTTTCCTCAGGAGTTGAGCTTTATACAATTATTAAGGTTCCTTTCAGTTTCTTAAAGCCTTTATTGAGTTTTCTGCAGATTGGGTGAAGATATAGGATATAATCAGCCTGGAAAAATATCCAACAGCTGGATATATACAAGTTAGGTGGTGCTACTTTTAAATCACATTGATTTATCTCTTCAACAATAAAACCCAAATCCATGACTGAAGAAATCTGATTCATTCAAATTGGTACGCCAGTAGAGAAATCCAGGCCTATCCATAACACATGCACTTGCGTGTGCACGTGAGCGCGCGCGCGCACACACACACACACACACACACACACACACACACACACACACACTATTGCAGTTCGCCTGCATGGTTGCTGATAAATGACCATCAAACGGCTTAAGGAAACAAGGGGTTTATTTTCTCTTACTATTACTGGTTACAGTTCTCAGTCCATAATTACAGGACAGCATGCACCAACACCAGGGCCGAGGGAACTGGCCACACCAATCTCTACATAGGGCCTAATCCTACCCACCATAGGCCGGGACCTCCCCATCAGCTAGACAATCTCCTGCAGGCTTGCTCTGGCCCCAACTCAACTACTAATTCTTCACAAATGTGCCCAGAACTCACACCCTCAACCATCAAGTTGACACCTGTGCCTAACTGTGATACGCACATACATACATACACCAACTTAGCATGAAAATACTTCATTAATAGCTGACTACTCTTTCATTGAATTACTCATTTATTAAATCTTTTGAAAATAGTAAAACAACTTGAACTTCTGAACCAAGATGTGTACATCAGACTCTGGAGAATATCCTGGGCTGACACTAAATGCAGCTGCCTAAATTAACACAGACCATTTCCAACATAAGCAAACACATTCCAGAAGCCCCCTTTTCCCTTGGTTTTCCAGTGATTCATCTGGGAGTTACCTGGCAGGTGGCCCAGTGCTACCCTAACAGAGCAGACTGATCTGCAGCACTGGGTGGGAGTGGGGGGGGGGGATGTGTTGTGTGGAAGGGAGACTTTCTTCCTTTCACAGGTTGGAAATAGCTGGAACTTGCCTTCAACAGCCCCTTGATTTTCCCCAAGCTTGTTGGATGGCCATTGTGTTAACAGCTGGACTTGAGTTAGCCACTTGTGTCTGAGCAAGACACGTACGTGTCTTTTCTTTCCCCAAGACTCAGTTTCCAAACATGTGGAACAGACTGAATAATAGGATCTGTAAGGGCTACTTGAGAGGATTAAGGGAAAAGTCATTTGTAGTGAGTGTTTATCCCTGTGGCACTCAACTGGATGGTGGTAGTGATGGTGGTGGTGATGGTGATGGTGGTGCTGCTGATGGTGGTGGTGGTGATGGTGATAGTGATGGTGGTGGTGGTGGTGACGGTGATGATGGTGATGGTAGCGACGGGAGTGGTAATGGTGACAGTGGTAATGGTGATGATGGTGGTAATGGTGGCGATGGTGGTGGTGATGGTTGTGGTGGTGATGGGGGTAGTGGTGATGGGGGTGGGGGTGGTGGTAATAGTGGTGATGGTGGTGATAATGGGGTGGTGATGGTAGTGATGGTGGTAATGGTGGTGATGGTGGTGGTGATGGTAGTGATGGTGGTAATGGTGGTGATGGTGGTGATAATGGGGTGGTGATGGTAGTGATGGTGGTAATGGTGGTGATGGTGGTGATGATGGTAGTGGTGGTGGTGGTGGTGATGATAGTAGTGGTGGTGGTGGTAATGGTGGTGGTGATGACTCCACATACTCTCTTGTTGTCCTGTGTGTCTCTTGGGAGTGACAAAAGCTTTTGTGTGTGTGTGTGTGTGTGTGTGTGTGTGTGTGTGTGTGTGTGTATCAGAGGGCACTGTGTGTCCCTGTGGCAAACCAAGGGTGACTTTGAGAATCATCCTGAATTGCTTCCACCTCCTTTTTGCTTTGCTCCGGAACTTCCCGGGCTCCGCCCACTAGAGCCAGAAGGCTGGTCGCTGCCATTTCCTCCTGGCATTTTTTTTAATGTGAGACTTGGAATCCAAACTCAGGACCGTCTGCTTTTTAAGTTAAGGCAGAGTCTTAACCCCTGAGCTATCTCTCTAGCCCTACAAAAGCTTTTGAGAGTGGGGACATAGCATGTTAGGCAAAAGCTTCAAGAATGATCTTCCTTTTCCTCTTCTTCTCCTGGGTATAGCCCATTTCCTTTTGAGGGGCTGAGCATAGCTCAAAGTTAGGAGGAAAAGCATCCCCCAACATATCTGTACGTTCAGGTGGGTGAGTGATAGAGAAGCCAGCCTTTCCTCTAGAGCTGCTGGATCACAGACAAATTTTAAATTGAGTCCATCCAAGATACCATGTGCAGTGAGGAGTAGGGGGGATTTTTGCATTTTTCTTCTTTGCACTTTTCTTCTGAACTGCTGCTTCACCACTCCCCCTTCAAGCAAGAGCAAGAACGGGACTTTAAAAGCTCATTGTATTTTATCATGCTTTTTCCTTTACAAACGAGGCCAGCACAAAGTAAATACTTGGCAAATGTTGCACACCCCCAAGGGACAAAGAAATAATCCCATTTATGCATTGCAAGTGGAAGGTGCAGACAGAATTCTTAGGCAGAGAACCTGATCCCAGTTCCTGCTGTGGAGACAAAGCGGGCGCTTTGTCTCCTGGAGAGAAAGGAGAGGAGGGGACAAGCCCAGGGTTGCCTTGCTGGCCTCAGGGGATACGTGTTACTCACTTTGTCTCCTGGGTTTCTTAAAACCCTTACTAA